>AYEL01076807.1:0-167295 GCA_000484575.1 Olivierus martensii
GGTGACATTTGCTGATAGGGAAGCTGTGTTTCCATAAAAATTATGAACAAATATTAAAAATGACAAAAATAAATACTTTATTTATTTTGATTTTAAAATAGATACATTGATATGAAACAAAGATATAAGAACTTGTTTTTATTATTTTTTATAAACTAACTCGATACAGCGATTTTTTCCGTAAAGTCGTTAATTACTTTATCATAAAAATCGCTTGTTGATTCCATCAAAGTATTTAAAAGCTCTTTTTCTATTGAAAGCAATGCTAGTGATGACAATCTTTTCTTTGACTGAGCGTCCTTTGGGAATGTATGAATTCGCTTGTGTTGAAAAACTGCACTCAACAGATACACTCGTAAACGGAACAGTAAAAATTAATATTATTAAATAATTTTTATGTCTGAGAGTGATTTGCCAATATATTTTTTGGGCATGAATATAAATATTGCAATTCTCTACGTAATTTACATAAATCAAAAAATTCTGTTGGCTGGGCCGCGAGTTTAACACCCTTGCTCTTCAGTCTGCATCACAGATTAGTTGAGACATAGGACACTCATAGACTATTGTATAGAAGAAACGAACGAAGCGCCTCTATGGAGAGTACTTGAAATGAAAACTATTAATAAGAATGATGTTTTAATCTATTGAAAGTTTTAATTATAAAAGTTTTTTGTAAGTTTTAATCTATTGAAAGTTTTAATTATAAAAGGTTTTTTGTAATAAAACCATAAGATTCGTAGAAACAATAATAACCGATCTTCCACTATCTACAAGTTAGAAACAATAATAACCGACCTTTCATTATCTACAACAAAAGTGAAATGAGTAACGCCCATGGTATTAATAACCGGCTTTCCACTATCTATAACAAAAGTGAAATGAGTAACGCCTATGGTAGCGCCAGGTACTGCCAATAGTGGCAGCACCTTCGAATAAGCGAAGTGTCCCATCTGTATCAACTAATCTGTACTAAGAACATCACTATGGAATCGGTAAGTTTAAATTACAATAAATAATAGAAAATTTTAAATATAGAAAAATAATCGTATACACATGGTGATTCAAAAACGTGCCAAAATTTAGTCTTGTAGAGGATAAAATTTCGATTAAAAAAAGTCTAGTAGCGTTTTTTGATTTGAGGCTCCGTTTAAAAGATATATAAGGCGTAAAAATTTTATAACGTCATTTCCGGTTCAGTCAAAAAAAAAAAAATGCTTATTTGTATTTTTAAAATCATCTATAAATCTTAATTACTTAAAAACTATCCTAAAAATTTAGAGTATCCAGAACAGATGATTGATTAAATTAGTGACCGATTATTTAAATGAAACGTAGACTCAAACCTGTTTTTGTGCGGCGTATAAAAAACATTCCATCAAATGCATATTATGAATAGAAAATTAATTAAAAAGAATCCAACACATGGCCTACCCGATATTACTGTACTTCAGTGGTTCTCAACCGCTGTGCCGCGGCACACTAGTGTGCCGCCAAACCTTTGACGGTGTGCCGCGAAAAATTAAGAATGAATTGTATGTATGTAATTGTATGAATCATATATATGTATAGTGAAACGTGGTTGGCTGGATATCCCTTTTGCAGTCCTACACCGTACCGATTCCTATAAATAGGGTATCATTAGAAAAATCTAACCCTCGAATTTCTGCGACAGCAAAAATTTTTTTCGTATCCATAATTTAAAAATTAAAGAATAAAAATTAAATTAAAATTATAGTTTCTCTAACAAAGACAAAATCCGAAGGTGGCGCTATAACTTAATAAGGGCTAGGGCTGCTATTTAATGATCCCGATATGTAATCTGAATATAATAAATAAGAATAAATACAATAATCTGTTCTAAGGAATGCTACTTTTTTCGAATTTTTGTATGCAGACTGAAGAGAGTTAAAATAAAAACCGAAAGTGCTTTCTGCAATTTTATAGTTTTTGCCTGTCTAGGTGCTACGCTTGTTATTTAAAATCGGGTTTTGTTTAAAAAATTCATAAAACACTATATACCAAATGTAATTTCGACATGACGTGTAAATACATGCTTCTAATGTTTTGACTTTTAATTGGATCTTCTCAGTGTGCGCATATTTATTCACTAATGAAAATGCTTATTCGGTGAGGGAGGAGCAAAATTTGACGATTTTTAAAATATTTTTAAATGGCATGTGTTTGTGAAATATTTAAAAATTCCAATCCATCTACATTAGTAGAACTCGTCATTTTGTCGCCATTCTTTGATCTTTTCATAGGTGACATATACACGAAACTTTCGTCAAATAGTTCATAGTCATTTATAGCGACTGGAAACGAACAAAACGTTTTCCTCGATCTTCGCTCACAGGGGGATTTATCATAATTAGGCCAATTCAAATAATTCCATTTCCACGAAAGGGCTATCTCGGTTATTTAAATAATCAATGCAGGTTTGGTAAAATTTAGGAATTGCACTTTTAAATATGTTGGCATCAACGTTTTGGGTTTTTTTTTCTAAATCTAAAATTATTATTATTTTTTTTAAATATTTATAGGTAAAAACCCTTTGATTTTTTTTCGTTTAATTAAAGTTAATTGCTTCAATCGTTTTGAATACACAGAAGCTTCACACATTGATTCAATTTTCAAAATATATTGTTGAAATATTGAAGCTTGGCTGAGAATAAAAAATAGCTATGCCTCAGTTGACATATCATTGAAAAAGTTTTTCAGAATCATGGGACAAAAAAATACGATTTTAGTGGGTTATACCCTTTTCAAATAAAGAACTTTCAAGGCCAAATTCGATGATCGACGAGTTTTTTTCAGTTAGGCATAACGATAAGCGATACGATGTAAAACGGATCGCAGTAGAGAATTTATCAACATTTTTGATTTGATGTTCGATTTAAAAACAGTAATTAGATTAAAATATTTTAATCTTTACTTTATAAATACTAAAATGTCTTTTCTTTCCAAGTTAACTGACGTGTTTTCCATTTCCAGGTCATCGTCTGCTATTTTGCTTCCTTCGATTACAATTCTTTTTAATTGTCGATACAGAAATAATAATAACGAGTGAATTTTCGTTGAAGATGTCATTTCGTTTAATTGTCGATACAGAAATAACAATATCGAGTGAATTTTCGTTGAAGATGTCATTTCGCAAGATTTCTGCCTTTTAAAATACTTACATACATTTAAAATAGCATTTCTAGCTTGACTGAACAATGTTTCTCCTAGCTTACAAACAACTGTATTATCCGCCATTACTGCTAAATACAAAAAGGACGATGACGTCATTCGTTGTATTTATTTAATTTTAAATGATTAGAGATTTAATTTAATATTTAATAACATAACCATGAAATGTAAAATATTAATTTATCAATTTTTAAAAGATAACAAACATTTCAAATTATTAGCGATGATAAAAAGTAAACTGCTATTGGATGAACGAAACAGAAACCGGTTATTCTATTGGATAAATTGACCTTTGCAATCCATAAGCTCTTTACCATATAAGGCAGGTTATCTTTCGTTGAAAAGGGTATTGTTTTAATATTCTCTCTAAAACTGGTAGAAGAGTTAGCCATCGTTTTTTGCTGTAACTTAGCTGTTTTTTATACTGAACATCTACATCACAAAATTTAATTTTTCCACTCTATGTAGATGTAAAAATATGAATAAATTTTTACAAATATCACTTCAATATCTACCGGAAGACAATCGATACATATTTATTGCATATTTGGGCAGCAGTAGTTAGCACCAAATTAATTTATTGCCATAAATTTTGTATTTAAAAAAATTTATTTTCCCCTTTTCTCGGGAAATCACAAAAGTTGCAGTTGGTATTGTCAGCACGCAAAGCAAGTAATTTATCAGTAATTTCATGTCTTTAACGATTGCTTAATGCAAGATGATAATATTTCAGAATTTTCTTCAAATAGATTCTTTAAATCTAAAACTTTCACTTTGATACCTTGATTAGATAAAAAAAATATCTGACCAGCATCGGGCATAATTTAATATTTCCATGATTAGAACAGTCCGAATAAATAGTAATATAATTTGTTACATAAATCAGTTTTAACCATGGATGGACCGAAAACGATCGCTTCTGTTTTGTTCTGGCACAAGAATACTTTTCGTCAAAGCATTTTATTAATTTTGAAATGCAGTCGTTTGACCATAATGAATGATTATGTTGCACAGAATGATAACACCAAGATATTTCTAACTTTCTTATTTTGTCATCAAAAAATTTTCGATGCTAACAAAGAACAATTTACTAGATGAAGCCCTGAATTTAGCTTGTTTGTGTTTTGATGTCTTTAAATGCTGTGTAATTGCTAATCTGTCACTATCCGTTATTCCTCTTTTAAATAATGAAAGGAAATTCTTCTCCAATGTTTTGTTGAAAGCACATTTTATTTTGGAGGCCATGAGAATGGTTCTACAAAATAAAAATATGTAATAGCAAAACAATATTGAGGTTTAAACTGCCCGAACATATAATGTGTTTGAATGAAGCCCTACGTAAAGAATTAATGTTGAATCAAACTATGTCAGTGAAAACGCAGTGTCGCAACTTCGAGATATCTTCTCATTCCTACCACGCTTCTACACTACGCACAATCAAGTACATTATGAACATACGCTAAGGATACTCATATTAACAACAAACGGGACAAACCAACCAAAATTTCCCTGGCGGACAACGTCCAAATTACATCCTCACAACGATTATCCTTGAATCAAAACCACGGTGTGAGGATGTAATTTGGACTTTGTCCGCCAGGGGAGGTTTGGCTGGTTTGTACGGTTGGTTTAGGATTTTGACACATGCATAGCAACGACACCGCCACAGATGCCTCACCGTTAGCGATTGCTGATGAAATGACTGTCATGTTTTTCTGTGAACCAGTTGCGTGCGGATATTCAATTTACTATTTCAATTCACAAAATAAAGGACAAATTGAGTCATTTTAGGAAAAAAAATAAATCTAAAGGACAGAGCGGAGAAATAAACAACGTATGGTCATCATAATCATAATATATACTGGAGAGCGGAAGTTACAAATAATTTTTCCTAATTTTTTATTTCGTATCATCCAGATAGCCACATGAAAAAGCGGTGGCTTACCACCCTGGAGAATCCGGGTCCCACACCTTCAGTTTTTCCAGAAGGTTGAAGAACAAGATTCAACGGGCCAGGCTCGTTGAACTCTACCCTTCAACCTTCTGGTTGACACCATCATAAGTGTTAGTCAGCGTGTGATGAGTTCTACAAGTGGCCGTAGCCAGATAATATATATTCCTTGTACAATATGGCGGCTTAACTAAACCAATCTACACTAACCTAATTTTTTTCGTTTAAATATGAAATTGAAAATTAAGGTTTTTAAAGCATATTGAATATGCAAAATGTCGGATTATCGGCTATATATAAATCTTGAATTACTATAATTTCTTAGCGGAATCGCTGCATGGCAAAGCAGTCCTTTTTCTGTGCAATTTTTCCGCCACTTTCCACCGTGTAGGTAGTGAAGGGCGGAGCATTCCAGTTCCATCATAACCGGCCACTGCTCTGAATGGTCAACCGTTAGGTGGACGATGGGCCGGAGCCACCCTGAAAAAATACGGAAGTGTGAGACCCAGGAATTTATCCCTTATAATCCAGAGTGGAATCACAGAAAGCAGCCCTTTATTGTCTTTCAACATCTAGATTTCCACTTCGTTTTTCAATAAAAATTAGCCCTGATCCATTAAACCCCATCATCTGGCTGCGTGGAAGCGCTTTGGCTTTCCATCCTGGAAGATCCGGGGTTTGAGTCTTGGGTCCCATTCTTGAAAAAATTTTTCATGGGGTCCGGGCCCTGCTTGTCGATCACCGTTATTCACAATTCGGTTGACTCCTCTGCAGGGATGAGCAGCCTGTTTGTTTCGCCCATGGATGTATAGTTTCGTCCCGGTACTTAGTACTCTGAATGAAATGTGGCGTCATCTGTTGACAAAAAAGAACCCTATCACAGGTATTGGTCAAGTCGTGACAGTCATTCATATTGCGCTGCCAAAAATATCCATTTGAGACTGGCGGCTTAACTAAAAACATATGTTGATCGCCTTACCGCATTGAAGGATCTGAGTTTCACATCTCCAGTTAAGGCTTGTTTATAGTCCGACGTTTCGTTAGCGCCTAGAACGTCTGTCACGCTGCGTTTTAATTTGTTTGTTTATAACTATAAACAAGCAAATTATAACGCAGTGTAATAAACAAGAGTAATCTTTAAATGTCTCAATAAAAAATTCAGCATTGCTATTTGAACCTAGGATCTTCTTGATTTGAACCCTCCGCCAGTTTGTATCAGATCGCAAAGCATCATGGTATAACCATAATGTTGAAACCTAGAACTCGTTCTAGGTTGTCAACTTCGCGTCGGTTACGCTGCGTTATGGATGACGTCGGAGTATAAACGTATGAACTGTTTCTAATGTCGACGTCGTCGACGATCGTCTCCGTCACGTCGGACTATAAACAAGCCTTTATTCAAGAAGAGTCCGAACTCGGTCTATTGAATCGCATCCTTCAACCTTCTAGTTGGCCCAATCATGGGTATTGGCCAATCTTTGGTGGGCTGTAAAAAATGTTCGTCGCCAGATATAGTATATGTGGCATGGCGGCTTTATTAAAACTGACTAACAGTTGTATCAGAGATTGAACATTTTTGAAAATTTTATCTGGAATAACCAAATATTAGGAAAAATTTTCTAATAGATAAGGGTTTAACTGATTCTTTGCGATGACGTGCTATTGATTGAAGATGATGTTGAGTGAAACTACACCACCAGCAAGTTGATTTTGTCAAGAATGGTGGTATCAAGGCAATTGAAACAGTTTCCGGATACAAGGAAATTAGGCGAATCAATCTAGAAGGCCTCTTAATTTATAGACGTCTTTTTGCCACAAGACCTCAAAATGACTGTTACCTGCAAATAATTGCTAAGCGTCATTAGGTATTCTCTATTCTCAGCTTATTTTAAGAGTCCCTGAAGCCATTGGATGGAGGATTTTAAGGCGAATTGTGACCAAGAGACTTAATGGAATAGATCTTTATGCCAGAAGACCATTACTTTATCTTCTTGTTTCTAATTTTGTAGTGGATTATAAAAATGGCCGCCACTTGATAAGCCGGCATATCGTTCATAGAATATAAGCTATTTTATCTTAACTTAATTTTTCCCCAATTCAGAAATCAGTGGATGGCAATGATAAAACAGTAACTCATCAACTCAGGAGGATTCGTTAGGTTAGATTAGGTTAGGTTAGGTTAATTAATTTACGCCGCCATATCCTCATGGGATATACTGTATCTGGCGGCGGCCACTTGTAGAGCCCATCACAGGCTGGCCAACACCCGTAATGGGGTCAACCGGATGGTTGAAGGATGGGGTTCAACGGGCCGGGCTCGGACCCCTCCTGAAAAACTGGAGGTGTGGGACCCGGATTTGAACCCGGATCCTCCAGGGTGGTAAGCCAAAGCTTTACCACGCGGCCATCCGGCCGACCAGGAGGATTCGTGTCCTATACTGTTTTTTGGGAGGTCCGGGCCCGGCCCATTGAACTAACTACCCCTTAGGAATGGAATTCACTGTTGCCTGATTTTTGCGAACCCGTTCAATGATGCCTCTAATATCCCCAAATTTCAGCTTTCTTAGGTTCTAGGGAAATACACAGATTCCAGTGGCCAGACAGCCATACATGCATACATAAATGGTCCGTTTTATATAGATCGATAAAATCTTAAGGATATCTATGTTCTGTATTTTCCTGGATTATTATTTTGGTTATTTAAAAAATTTAACTCGAATTTTTTTTTTCAAAAATCAAACTGAAATCTTGTGTGAATGCGTTTGAATAAAATAATAATTATTTAAACTTATGAAGTTTCAAAAAATTTCATTTTAATTTTTTAGATATTTTTATTTTTTGCAACTTTTCTCTTTGGTATATACGAATCAAAAAAGATACTGACCGGTAATTAAAACATAACAAATGTAACTTACCAGAAGAAGGCTCGTTGGATTCGTAAGATCTTATTTTAATGATAGTAACAATTAAATCGTTGTTTTTATCGTCATAAATTAAAGAAAGTAGAATTTCTCCTAACTAAAAAAACAAATAGAACAAAGTTCAGAAAAAATTATAACATTATCAGATTTTGCTCTAGGTAAAAACTTACTTTGGAAGATTGAGGCACTTGGAAGGATTTAAACACAACTGGTTGTTTATTAATCATAGCTTCAGAAATAGAAATCTTGAGTTCCCCAATCACTTTCAGTTTCCAGTTTTGAAGATTAAATAATTGAAAATAGAAAATCGACCCACGCAATTTATCATAACTGATTCCTTCGAAAATTAGATTTTTTTATTGTAATTAATATCAAGAAGAAAAATACGAATACAGTGCAGTCATACCTCGAATTAAGTCGTTTCGATTTATATCTTTTTTTTTTTAATAGGAAAAACAAAAAAGTCTACTAAAGGCGAGTCTCACAGGAGTAAAACTCGATATAAATACGTCAGTGTATTTATGCTGATGTCACTTTCACTACATAGCTATACGCTGTGCCTTTACGCCGAAGTTCACTCTTGTTCAACTTTCTACGCTGCGTACAAGAGTACGCTGACCAGCATAGCTATACGCTGCGTCTTTACGCCGAAGTTCACTCTTGTTCAACTTTCTACGCTGCGTACAAGATACGCTGACCATTCGTCCAATCGGGATATGAACTGATTATTGAAACTTATAGAATTATTTACAAACTTAAAAACGTTATTAGTAACATTACGGGGTTATTTATAGGTGATCTAGGTCGTTTTTTAAAGAGCTTATTCGACTTAAGTCGTAAGTCTTGAAACGAATTAACGACATAAGATGAGGTATAACTATATAAATCAGTTACAAACTTACTGTCATAAATAAAGACCTCCGTCCAGCGGCGGGTCAAAGAGGAATACTTTATCTTTCTCTCTATCAGATTCTTATTGAAGGGGAGAAGGCAACAACGGAGATATAAGACACCAACTAATAAAAATATAACGAATTTATAGAAAAATGCATCAAGTGTTAAAAATATTCCGGTCTCCTACCTTTTTCTCCATCTTGAGAAAGTGTCACTGTTATTTTAAGAGAAGAGGTACTTTTACTGTAATCAAATCCACATGTAACACCACCTGTAAGAATCTGTTTCTTCTCGCAGATCACCTAGAAATTCAAATCACTTAGAGTCAAATTTATATTCTTACGTTCTAAGAAACTTTTAGATGTAAAAACTAACCTCTGCATCAGGAAGAAGAGGTTGAATCGAAATGTTATCCTGGTTTGATTTCCTAAAATATAAGAACAGTTTTTAATACCATCGTATCGAATAAAAATTGACTAAATATCTTGAATATAATTTTATAAAAAAATACACTAAAGAAAGGAATTCTAACATATTCTAACATATTCAAGTTTTCAAAAATAAATTGCCTGAAGAGGAAAAATATCAGAAAAGTTTTTCTCTCTTCATTGCACCCTGGAGTCACTTTTCAAATTTCAGAAAATATCGAGAAAATGAAAACACGTATACTGTTGGTTAAATATTACAGCAAAAAGAATAACGCCACTGTGTACACAGAAATATTACATCTAGAAAATTAAATTTTCTACATATAAAAACTACTTGCAGACACATTTTGTTTTCATCATATATTCAGCAAAAGAAAAAAAAAAATTGGATTGCATTTCATTTTAGCTACTTCCCGAAGGGTAGTGTGGCTTATAAGATTACATCTGTAGTATGTCTTCTCGCTAACTTCTACTAATTGTATATTTTTATAAATTCGGTAGGGACTAAAGAATTCGATATCGTAATTTTTGCACCGTAACTTCTATCATTTGAAAATTTTCATTTGATCATTTGGACCGAGCGGGCCTCCGCTCGATCGTATGTTGAACCGGCCCTGATGATAGACATAAATTACACAGTGATAAGAAATAATAAAATAATTATGGTAGTAA
The DNA here is from genome assembly GCA_000484575.1 of Olivierus martensii. Taxonomy (NCBI): domain Eukaryota; kingdom Metazoa; phylum Arthropoda; class Arachnida; order Scorpiones; family Buthidae; genus Olivierus; species Olivierus martensii. Next base: position 10,059 of record AYEL01076807.1, read on the forward strand.
AATATTTTATTATGATTTACTGGAAGTTAAAAGATGTTCAAACGTCTCTATACAGTATCGAATTTAATAAAAATTTATCAAAAAGATGACACCATCGATGATTTCCTTTTAATCATTCTGAAATGGCGAACACTTACAGAAAAATCGGCAGTCATTTTTTCCTCAAACATCTTACTCGTATGTGTATGAGAATACATATAAAAGTGTGTTATCGATTCGAAAATGTATGTTTGCATTTATTGCAAATAATACAACAGCAATAAAAGAATAATCGCAATATAAATACTCTATCATATACAGTATTTACAAACAGATTTATAGAATATATAAATATAATTCAATGCAATGCAATCGATATCGTACGGTGAGGAATCGGCAGAAATCGATTATAGTATTGGTTTAATCTAAATACGATAAATCATTTTATCTTACTTATTGAATGTCTGCTGAGGATATTGTTACAGCAACTTTATCTTCCGAGCAACTTTCTTATAAGATCCAGCAGTACCCGGCTCTGTTAGTGCCTTAAGCGAAAATTTTTGTTGCGCTCTCTCAAGTCGTCATTTTTTTATTTTTTATTAAAATTATGTTTAAAAATTGTCTTAAAAATTAGTTATGTCTTTCTACTACAGTAATAATAATAATAAAGCACAAAATGTGCCAGCGCCTTTTTGCGCCCTTAAACATCGATTTCAGGGCTGGCTCAACATACAATCGAGCGGCGCCCTGAGCGGGTGATCCGCTCGATCGTATGTTGAGACGGCCCTGAGATTCCGTATCTTCCAAAGCAAGTAATTTTTGATTATTCCTGTTTCCAAAAATAATACAAATATTAAATTTAGTCAGAAACCATTTATGATCTTTACCCGAGAATTCTATCTAACTTTATACATAATGGAAATAATTCATCCAAGAACGTCAAGATATCTAGATAAAATCATAGACATATACTGCACAGTGATAAGAATAAAAAAAATGTATGCTAGTAAAATATTTTATTATGATTTGCTGGAAGTTAAAAGTTAAAAAAAAAATTCTTACGTGGAAGGTTGCACGGTAACTGGAGTAACAAGAGGAGCTACGATGTTTACAGAACCTTGCGACAGTCTATCCTCGACGTTGTGTCTCTTTAACTCCACTACGCTGTCTTTCCTCGAACCGGAGAATGTTAGATCTTGGAATTCTTGAAACTTTCTAGGCCAGAAGAGGTAGCATAAGGCGATAGTAATGGCTAGAGACAGAAGTCCGGCTGCCAAAGCTAACACCACTGCTAATATAATAGTCGACGACTTCATTGTTGCCTTGGTAACATAAACAGAATTTTTTGCAGTTTGCTTATACAATTCATCGAATCTATATTCTAAAATACCATAATTAGATAAAAATTTTAAGAGTTTAAACGTGTAAAAGTAAAAAAAAAAACAGAAATTTCTTAAGTGAGAGAAATGGCAACCATTTCCGAGTTAAGATTCCGCATCAAATTATAATTATTCGTTCTGTCAACTGCGATTAAAATTAAATATCGCGAGCAGAATTTGTGCAGAAGCTTCTATCGATTTTTGTCATTTATATGTTTTGAAGGCCTGAAACTTCAATCAATATTGGGAGATCGCACCAATTCAGACGCGAGCGATCGAGTTATCGATTTTCTGGCTTGTAGTTCAACATGTTATAAACATTCTAGATATAAATCAATGCAACTGGTGTGAAGTCTCGCAATGCAATTTAAAAAAAGAATCGATATCCGCTATTCACTGACAAAATAATTTTTTGTAAAAATAGCTACATTAAATCGAGAATCGGAATCAAAATTTTCATTTTTTATCAGTGCGAGTTCATTTATTTATAATAAAAATAGGCGCGTCTTTCATCTTCTCGGTTATTTACTTCTGATGCACTGTTTAATGGGCTCGATTCGAGATAAAATAATAAAACTGATGAGCGCAACCGAATAAAAACTTAGATTGAAGAAGATGATAATAAATGAACGCAACTGCTTTCAATTTTAATATTTAAACATTGTATTCTGTATTATTGGATCAAATAAATGATACATGCTTACTGTTAAGTCACCCGTGCATGGCCAGAACTGTAATTTTCTCTTCTCATGTTACCATGTATGATGCCGCCGCTTCCATGTGTAAAGGCGTTGCCACTGATCGACTTTGCATCTGTCCCTCTGGTGGTTATTGAAATAACCAATCTCTTGGCCTTTTTGTATTTTATCGATGGAAACTTTTAGTTTCATTACCGGTATATATTCGATGTTTTATGTTGATAGTATTTTACTTTAATTATAAGAAACATTGAATACAAAAAATATTCTGTATTTTCTCGAGTTAATCGATATTCCGAATATATTATTTTTTCGATTGAACTCGTTTGTCATTTTATATTATTCCCGTTCAATAGCCAATATCAGATGTTCCTGGATGGCTTCTAGATATTGGATACATTTGCCTGTAATAGGTAAAATGTAACTATGCACTATTTTACCATAATGCGCTATGCAGAATCACTAGGCCTACCATATAATACTCGGAATATATATATCCAGCAAAGCTTCTTTCCCAAGGGATATAATTCCAGTATTCAACACGACGTTTACAGATCTTCATTCTGTAACGAATACCATCTATAATATTATATATTTTAATCTCTTAATGAAAAGCCTAGTATAAATAATAATTAACGTCAACAATATTGCAAATTAAGAAATCAAATTAATTGCGACGAACGCATAAAATCGTAGAGATGACAGGACTCGTAAAAACGTCATCTCCTTGTATCTCGCAAATATCTAATTGCATTCATAAAATATAAAAATAAATAATAAACTGTTAAGCATAACAAAAGCTAATTTTTGAACACGTATAAGTAATAGCATCATGCGGGAGGGGAGGAAGTAGTAATTATAAGAGGAAACAGTTATCTGAGGAAGTAGTAAGAGGTGATAAAATACAGATTTGATAACTTTCGTTTCGTTTTATGTGCAGAAATAGGAGTGTGCGTATGCGCGATGGATCCAAGGTAACAACAAGGTCGAGCTGATCAATAAATCGCGCCGGTTGAAGGCAAAGAGTTGATTCTAAATTTTTGACAGTCTCTCGAATCGTCATTTCGCGACAGTATTACGTTTTATACGTCTTCAAATGCAAATTTTCGTCACTATTAAATATGTCTTCCTTTTTTTCTTTTGTTTGCCATTATTACGTCACAATACGTGTTTTTAAATAAAATTATATAAAATTTGTCAAAATTGAAAATTTATATGGCAGATTTTAATGAGATTTTCAAGCAAAAATAGCTATTTAAAAAGAAAAAAAATATCATTTTTCATCTTTATTAATTCCGTGATTATTTATTGCAAATAAATGCAATAAATAATGTCAATTTAACAGTCTACATTTAGCTTCGCTTAACTTACGTGATATATCGTATAAAATAAATGATAAGTTTAATATTTCACTTTATAACTCGCACGCTTGCTTTATGCTCAAAATGGCGGAAATAAATTTATTAACAAAAATTAGTAAACCTTTAATTTCGAATTCTATACCGTATTGCGATATATAACTTTAAAAATATGTTTAAAATTAACGTGTTTTTAAATAAAATTATATAAAATTTGTCAAAATTGAAAATTTATATGGCAGATTTTAATGAGATTTTCAAGCAAAAATAGCTATTTAAAAAGAAAAAAAATATCATTTTTCATCTTTATTAATTCCGTGATTATTTATTGCAAATAAATGCAATAAATAATGTCAATTTAACAGTCTACATTTAGCTTCGCTTAACTTACGTGATATATCGTATAAAATAAATGATAAGTTTAATATTTCACTTTATAACTCGCACGCTTGCTTTATGCTCAAAATGGCGGAAATAAATTTATTAACAGAAATTAGTAAAACTTTAATTTCGAATTCTATACCGTATTGCGATATATAACTTTAAAAATATGTTTAAAATTTTTTTTAAAAGCTTATAATGATCAAATAGATGGAAAAATTAATTAAATTTCGGAAATTTTTTAAAAAAAGTTTTCGTCCATTAATGGGTATTTTCGTCTCGATAAGTTAATTACGACGACGAAAGGACAAAGTTCAAGAATTATACACAACAGAAAGTTAATCATTGCGAACAACGACGAACGAAAACACGACGACGTTATTAGTAAACATGTATTAAAAGTATTGCATACAAAACACAATTTTATCTGAAGAATAATAATCGAAAACATGGATTTTATTATTCCTGATAACATTTAGTTGTTTTTCCCAACACTCGACGTCGCTGCCATCGGTAGGAAACAGAGTTGTGGGCTTAACGTTGGTCGGACGAACGAACAAACGAAGCGCAACTTACCCCAAACTAAGAGATTATAATGTGGCATATGGTGTGGCCAGGATTTGGAACGCTTCCATCTGGCAAATTCGACTTGACCGATTAACAGGTGAGTTGTTATACATACGTATATATTACCCAAATATATTTACTATCGATACTAGAAGAAAAAAAGTAAAGAAGCCGATCTCGAGGGATTTGCGGTGAATTTTCTCTTTAATTCTTTTCCCAATATATCTTTTCGTATCGACTAGAGTATTTAAAAATACAATTAATATAACTTTACTGGTAAATAATAATTTCCGATGAAATATCCTCTGATAGAAGATCGAATCGTGATTTGAGATGCTACTTCAATTATCTCTGAAGGAAGAACTTTTTTAATTTCGAGATATTCTGTTATTGTTTTAATAAATCTCAGTTTACTTGATGGCGAAATAGTTTTTAGTAATTGAAAGTATCCTTCAATGCCTGTTATACTATCCAGAGATAAATTTTTTGGGCTAAATCATATATAACAATTAAAAAAAAAATACTAAAGCGTTTAAAGTGATCGTTTATAACTTCGAATTTAATTTAATTAATTTATATTAAGCTTCATTTTATAAAAAATATAATTTTGAAATCAATATGTATACGTTATTTATAAAATGGTTTTTCCGACTATTTAAATGTCATGTTTTGTCATATATTTCCGTATTGATTCTTCTTTTCGCACCACGACATCGACAAGTTTGTTAAGTCGTTTTCGAATTTTTTACTTGGATTTTAGATTTTTTTAAATAAAACGAAACTGTAATTTATTAATTAATTAACATTTCTTATTAAAAAAATTTTTTTTCTTTCGCTTTAATGTCGCTCCCACTCGATTAACCGTAAATATTGAGCGTCATATCGATATCACCACCTGGTCCTAACAGGTGAAAATGAGACTTGTTGGCAATGGCGGCCATTGCGAATTTAGTAATCTATTGTCTGTCATTAAATATATATTATAGGACCTCCCATCTAGTTATGATAGCCGTACTTTTTATTCATCAAATTTTGTTGCTGTTGGTCCTCCCATAGGCAAAATAAACGAGCTAGGCATTATCGTTATCAGTGCTTATCACTGTTCGACCGTCTGTCAGTGGAGCGGTCGTTTTCTTAATTAGTTTTTTCTATTATTCTGTCGAAGTTAGGAATATTTTGTGATATAAATTTACATAAAGCATAGAATGGAACTATACAAGAAAATGAATAATTATATTTAATAATTAAGAAATCATTAAAGTAAGAAAACTTTAGAGAAGTTAGTGACGAACAGTTTTTCTTTATAGGGGGTGATGATCCAATTATGGGTGCTTCTACTATACTGTTAGCTGCTGTACTAGGTACCGTTACTGCCGCTGTATCAGTTGTTGTTACTCTAGGATTTTGTTTTCTGTATTGGAAACGTCGTAAACTGAACAAATTTCCAGATGAGGAAGAACAACAGCCCCTGCAATTACTTCAACAGACTCCTGTCAGCGATTGTGTGGGACAAGCCAGTGCAGTAACGCCTACATCTCTGTGAGTTCTTTTGTCTGCCTTTTTCTTTCGGTGACATATGCGTAAAAAGCTTAATAGACTCTTTGGATTATCTCCTTTTGTAAAAAAAAAATCGAATGGACTTTTAAATCTAAATTTAATTTTATTTATTAACGTCCTTCAACGTGGAATTCTGGAAAACGAAGATTAAAAGATTTAAATATAGAAATGAAGCCTACTATTTAATGCAGTGGTTCTCAAACTTTTCTGTTGAGGAGCACATTTTAATATTTTAAAATTTGGCGACACACCTAAATCTAAATTATTATTTAAAATATTTAACAACAGATTATTATATTTATTCTTATTTATTAAATTCAAATTACAGACATACTCGTATATCTAATCATTAAATGGCGGTCCTTATTAAGTTACAGTGCCACCTGCGGATTTTGTCTTTTTTAGAGAAACTATAATTTTTATTTAATTTTTTTATTCCTTAATTTTTAAATTATGAATAACGAGGAAGTTTTTCTCGTTAGATTTTTCTAACGATACCCTAGGAATCGGTAAAGTGGTTCGACTGCAAAAGGGATATCCAGCTAACCACGTTTCACTATTAATATATAATAGAAATTACCCGCTCATATCAATGATCGAAATATAATCTTGTAATTTAATTTAATAATACTATATATAACGACGAAATACACCTCCGAACTTGTGTATGGAATCCCGACATCATTGAAGAAATCGTAAAATGGCATCCATTATTACGTTACAGCGCCATCTGAGGACTTTGTCTTTTTAGCAAAATAACTTAAGTAAACAATAAAACATGTATTTGAAATTTGTTTTATATTTTTACATTGTATTTTTTCTTATTTTTCTATCAGATCAATTATCCGAAAAAATCGTTTATCCGAACTACCCTTGGTCCCAATTAGTTTAGATCAGCGCTTCTCAAACTATGGGTCGCGACCCCAAATGGGGTCGCAAATTTAAATTCAAACACTTGAATTTCAGTTTATATGTAATTTCACAATTACCCAATATTTAACGTATGACAACATATGAATTTTCAGTGTAGTTGGTTTCCAATATTTAACGTATGACAACATATGTATTTTCAATGTAGTTGGCTGTTGTGTTCATCTTAATAAGTGTGTAAATGACTTATATACTTGTACGTTTTAAATGTATGACAACATATGTATTTTCAGTGTAGTTGGCTGATTGTGTTCTTATGACAACATATGAATTTTCAGTGTAGTTGGCTGATTGTGTTCATCTGAAGTAAATGATTTATATACTTATATGTTTTATTCCATATTTAATACTTTGCCCAATATTTAACGTATGACAACACATGAATTTTCAGTGTAGTTGGTTGATTGTGTTCATCTTAATAAGTGTGTGATGATATATGTACTTGTATATTTTGTTTCATATTTAATACCTGGGGTCGCGAAATATCTCGTAATGAAAAATGGGGTCATGAATGAAAAAGTTTGAGAAGCGCTGGTTTAGATAATCAACGCTCTACTGCAGAGCCGCCGAGAGGGGGTAACATCCATGACTTTTGTCATGGACCTGGCATCGAAATAGGCCCAACTGTCGAGTCCCGATGTGTCATTTAACGTGTCCGAGAGGCTGTCACAAGAGTGCACTGTCTAACACCCAAAGCAATTGTGCCAAAATAAATTATTTTAGGCTAAGTTAGGTAATTGGTTAAGCCGCCATATCACACAAGGGATATACTGTATCTGGCATCAGCTATTCATAGAGCTCATCACAGGCTGGCTAACACCCATGATAGGGTCAATCGGATGGTTGAAGGATGGGATTCAACAGGCCGAGTCCAGACACTTCTGAAAAACTGAACGTATGGGACCCGCATTTGAACCCGGATCCTGCAGGAGATTACGCCATAGCTTTACCACATAGTCATCTGGCCGGCATAAATTATTTTATATATAATAGTATTTTGATAGACGAAGGTTTTAAAATTTTATTCAGCCCTCGTCGAAGGTTTTTAAAATTTTTGGCCACATCTAAGATGAGCCAAAAAAAATTTAAAAACCTTCGATGAAAAAATTTTAAAATTTCTTTTTATTTAATGTTTGTATTTTGTATGATATGTAATGTATCGAATTTTGAATTTATTGTACACTTTTTTAAATTAATGTTTAATGTTTTATATGCCTTTTTTATTAAACAAAGTGATGTAATTTTTTAAGTGGGGCCCAGACCACGGACTTGTCACGGGCCTGAAAATTTCTCTCGGCGGCCCTGCTCTACTGTATATTCAAATCAGATTTATAAATGTATACAGGAATACATTGCATAACCTGGCTTTATTTTGTAAAAATATCAAACCCAATTTTCTTTATTTCTATTTATCATATTTATTTATTGGATATTTTATTTAGTTAAAGGTAAAGATAATTACACTCCCAATTCAATATTCAAAAATAGCAGCAAGAAATGAAATGGTTTCATCTTCAAGAATGCATGTTCATAATGTCATCCAATCTAAATAACAATACTGCAAATTAGAATCTCAGAGTTAAATTTCTCTTTTCAATAGAATTGTAATTATTATAATGTTAAATTAGTATAATTGTAAAGAATGACTTGATTGTCAGAAATATTCTATGAGTATAAAAATACTCAATATATCAGTCCAGTTGTACAGATACAGACATAGTGAAGTCAGTAAGCTCTTCCACTGTGTCAAGGCAGCCTCCTCTCAGGAGAGGGTTACGTCATATGTCAGAATTGTTTTGATGTCACATACTGATGACATTCTGAGACAACATCCATTTCTATGTTGTACATCAGAACATTTATGATAGCACTTATTGCAGCACCACAATGATGTCATACACTTTGATGTTTTGTGATGTCATCTCAGTGGCGTAGCGTAGATTTCTGCCGCCCGGGTCAGATGCCAAATATGCTGCCCTTCCCCCACAAAATATATTAGATAGATATATGAATATTGATTTGGGAACTTTGGGGACCCTGTTGAGAGCAATTGCCCTAGGCAATTGCTCTTTTTGCCCATAGGATAACGCTCCATTACGTGTGTCTCCTTACTTTAGGTAAGCAAGGTATATTTATATACCTTGCATATATACCTTTCTGGGGCAATTTTGACTCATAGCACCTACCCTATGTTATCTGGAGGTTACCTTGTAAAGTTTGGTACTAATAGGTTAATGATATGGGAACCTATGCAGAACAGCATAAAGACATTGCATTTCATATAAAAAGATTTATAATGAGTAATCAAAATTTAATAAAGTAGTCTAATTTAATTTTGTTTTTCATTTTGTTGTGATAAAAAGGCCTAATTATTTTATATTCTTAACTGTGCAGTTATAAAGTGGAAATCTTGATTTAATTTTAATAAAAGCACTTATTTATTTGTATTCGCTAATTTTCCTTAAATAATTTGAAATTGCATTTATTTTTACAGTTATATTTTTGTTTTAATAAAAATAAAATATAATTAGGTCAAAAGCTATAATAGTATAAATATTGAAAATATCTATAATATTATATATATTGAAAATATTATCTTAACCTTCATATAAAGCTGGGCTGACAAACCGCAGCCCACTGCTGTAATGAATGTGGCCAAACATAAAATCGTAAACTTCCTTAAAACATTAAGATTTTTATGTACTTATTGTTTTTATTTTTTGAAATTTGTTGTAACATCATCAAATATCCCACTAATAGAAGAAAAAAGAAATTTGTTTCATTTTTGTACTAAATATATATACAGTTTATATATAATGAAGTTTTTATTATTTAAGTGCCTATCTTCATTTCCTATTTTCATTTTCTAAAATATTTCTTATTTCAAAAATTATTCAAGATACTGTTTTAAAACTTCTTGACTTGATTAATGATTTAAAAAAATTCTGAATGAAAAAAATTCAAAGATTATTATATTAAGATATTTTTGTTTATTTGTTATGGTGCATATCATATATTGTACATTATTTACTAACTTTTTTGCTTAACAACTATTATTAGAATTAGTATATTTTATGTGCAGCCCGAGACAATTTTTTTCCATCAAATGTGGCCCAAGAAAGCCAAAAGGTTGGACATCCCTGACATAAAGGGATCTTCCTTTAAAGAATGAAAATTAACCTGTTTCAATATTTTGGATATAATCAATATAACTATTTCATGAGTCTCTTTGCAGAGATGAAATCACTCAAATACATATATCAGACAATGGTTAATAAAACCATTTAATTGGCCAATGAGCCATTAAAGCTAATTGTTCATCTATTAATTAATCAGGATATTCCTAAGGATAACCTTTATTGAAATTATTAGAGCCAAAAGCTTTAATAATTAAAAATAATAATTATTTATTATGAAAGATGTCACTTTCTACCTTCGTTTATACATACAGACACAAGCTCAGTCTTTTAGGCAGAAATGTTTAATAAATTTTATTAAACATTCTTCCTAAAAAGACTGAACTTATGTCTACAAGTATATATTATAATATTTATTAACATTGAAAATTTCTTACCTTTATTTTATCCCATAAAAACATCAGATAATACTGGATTTGTATCATCATCTAAGTTTGTAGCATTACAACTTTGATAATCATCAGTGACTGAGTCATCAGAATTATCCAATAAACTGTTTATTTCATCCAAACCTAAATCATTATTCAAAAAATCACTAAAATCTGAAGAGCTAGGTGACATCTCACCTGAGGACTCAGCTTGAATTTGTAATTGAGAATTAACTGACTTATTTTTGAATTTTTCTGTAATAAAGATATTAATTTTTTGTAAATTTTAGAAATACTCTACTAAAATTTTGTTTTTTATTATTGAAAATTGTATTTTTTAATATTATATTTTATAATTAAAACATTAAAATAAATCTTTTAGGATATGGGATAATTTCTCTTGATTAAAATTTAAAATTTATTACTCAAATTAAAATTTATTACATAGTTACATAATTATAAAATCTTTTTAATGAAAGCTTTAAAAAATAAATTACTGATATAATATACAGTATAATAAAACAATTCTCCTAAAAAGTTTTGTTAAAGTATTACTAGCAATGTAAATACTGTATGAAAAACATTGTGAGATCCATTGACATCTCAATAAAACTTCCAAATAATTATGATTGTTAAAATTATTACCAGTAATTAATTTAAGGTTCTTTTTTTAATGCTGTAGCTGTCATGTGTAATCATTAACACACTAAAGCACTATAAAGCAATCCTAAAAAGTTTTAAAAGATTTTATTTAGAGTAACGTTTTCGGCAATCACTTGCAATCTTCAACTCATGTATTACATTTGAAACTTTTAACAACAAATAGCGATTAAGTGTTCTAGAACACTTTTTTAATTATTCTGTAAGTACAATTATATTCAAAATACTTAACAAAAGTAAAATTAAATATTAACTATTAAAAGATAAAATTAAAAACAAGATTTAATAATTTAATCTTTAATAACTATCGTGATTCTTTCTATTTTTATGCTAGGTATCTTCACTAATAAATGTACCTCTCCTTATAGCATACTTCCAGGCATTTGGAACGCTATCCTTTTGCTTCGCATTTATAATCTTTCCTTGCCTGCTCCCTTTATATATTTGCAATTCTTCAGTCACCGTTAGCTCTTTTATGTTATAAATTTGCTTAATTAACTTAGCTCCGTTCCAGTCAAGTTCTATATTGCACTCATACGCTCTTCTCGCTAAGGCAGTTGTTAAGTTTGCCTTCTTAATATCCCTTTTATGTTCAGCGATTCTATCTTCCAAATTCCTGACTGTGGCCCTAATGTAGACTTCTCTCTGTCCGCTGTCCAAATTGTCCATCTCCACTTGATAAACCCCTGTTCTTTCTTTCATTGCATAGCTATCTTTCACATTTTTAAACAGGTCAAAAATAGTTTTTGGCCTTCTGTACGCTGATTTCTTATTTAGTTTTTTCAATACACTATTTATCGATTTAAAACTCCTCATTGTATCTGGTATTACTGTATAGGAATCATTCAATTGGCTATTCGCATCTTGCTGACTTTGACAAATAGTTACTTGGTTACTGTCTCTACTATTCTTCTGCCTCTCGTAAATTTCTCTGTAAAACTTTGCTATTATTTTATCATCATACTCCTGCTTACTTGCTATATCCTTAATTCTTTCTATCTCTTGTTTCAGCAGTTCCTCCATGCTGCAATGTGTGATCGCTCTTATTCATAATTTGTTTTACCTCTCTCTTAACCAATTATCTCCCCAATTTCATGTGTGGCATGAATTGCATGCAAATCATGCCATTGAATTCATTGAATTCATGCCATCATGGCATGAATTCTGAAACTGCACTTGCAAATCTCCACAAGGAAAGTTTATCAGAGAAAATTCAAATGACGTTAGAGCCGCCTTTTTATGGCACCATTTGTCATTGGACCATTTCGGAATAATGACCGAGGTGGAGGTTGATCTTCTATAAACCGTAGTTTGAAATGCTAGGTTTTTAAGTTCTAGTTTTACATCAAGGAAGTATATATTTAATATATCTTTTTGTTCTAAAGCCAAAAGTAAGCTATAGCTTGGAATTGTAAAGAATTCTTGCAAACTTTGTGTCTTATCAATGCCCCTCCAAATTACTAAAATATCGTGAACATACTTAAGATATAAGCTCGTTTCATTTATAATTGCCTGAAGTGTTGTTTCTTCTAGAGACCTGATGACCAGCTCTGAGGATTCCCGCAATTGGGCTCCCTATTGGAACACCCTTTGTTTGTTTATAATATTTTCCTTTGAACTTGAAAAATGAATTGTGGCATAACAAGGAGGCTATCTCTCTTCATATGCTGGGTTTGACCTCGCTTTCGGGGATATTACTTGAGGAAAATCTGTAGAGACACAGACAAGTTGGTGTTATGTTTGACGCATTTTTGTGCATTTATAACAAAGTTAAAGCACGGATTATGAAAAAATATCCTCTTGCAAAACATGCTCATTGTGTAAATCATAATTTGAATTTGGTACTAAATGATTGTAAAAAACGTTGCTACTATGGAATCTTTTTTAAACTTTTTAGAATAACTGTACATATTTTTTGGACATAGAATCAAAAGATGGAAAATTTTATAATTTTTTATATGAAATGGGAAAAACAAAAACTACTTTGATACAATTATTTCCAACACATTCGTCGTCCACAAATGATTGCTTATTAACAATCAAATACAAATATGTCGATATTATGAAAGCTCTTTCAGAAATAATAATATTAATAAACAAGTTCTGAAGTTAATGAAGCAAGATTATTATTAAAACGTTTACAGATGTTTGAAACAATATTCCTAAATCCTAATTGCTTTGGAAAGCAAAAGTTTAAAATCCGTTGATAACGTTTCAAAACAACTTCAAAATCCAAAATTGGATCTTAATATGAAAAGAATATTATTAGAACATTATTATGAAAATGTATCAGGACTTCGAAATAAATATAACGATTTAAAAACTTTAGCTATCCAAATGGCTAACAGCTGGGGAGCAGAAATAAAGTTTATGTCGAAAAGAATGAGCACAGTTAAATGTGATGTTTGATGAACTTTGTATAGATGAAGGAATATCCGATTCTGAAATTTTAAATATTCAGTTTTCTATAATACAATAGACATCAAGGCGCATGGCAGTGGACCGGGCCAAGTTCGCGCAGCGCACATCGTGTGTATATTTACACGAACAAACTTAAGCCATATTTGCCATTTCCATAACCTCACTTCGATTAAGGTAGTAAAACGGAAATTGTATATGTTGTTAAGCTTTATTCTCTCACGACCCTATAAAAATTTCAAGATTAAATATCAAAGTATCTAGGAAATAGAGGCCTCAGAAAATCGCAAATTTGGGCACTGACTCACTCATCAAAATTATATAGTGCTTTGCGTAGACATAGAAATTTGAAATTTAGCACAAATATAGGTCTTAGGATACATATGAAGAAAAAATTCTGAAAATGCCAATTTTTCAGTTATTTTCTGACTTATTTACTTCACCCCAAGCGATTGAGTGTGTCGCATCTGGCAGTGTGGCGTCGCCTATATAGCAATTTTTTTAATGAATATATTGATTAAATTTAATGAATATATTGGTGAATATAATGAATATATCGGTTATTACGAAATATTTTCGTGGTTCCGGCCAAAGACATACTTTATTACCTGTATTAAAATACTATTAATACGAAACGGATAATTCATAAATATCGGTTAAAAGGAAAAAAATGGCATCTCGCGAAGAATTATTTAGTTATCATAGATTATTATATATTTAGCGTGTTTATTTAATATAATAACAAAAAGTATTGTTATCTCACCAAAAACAAAAATGTGAAAAAATGGGCCAAGTTCTATTTTACCAGTTTGTTTGACACCAAAAGAGTAGAGATCTAAATCAAGTGCCAAGTTCCAATCAAACCCCAATGTCGAAAAATGAGATTTAAATACTGAAATCAATTCAATACAATGTCACTTTCAGGCTCTTTTACTTGGCAGGTTTTGAATAATATTTAAGTTATTACCCAGCTATTATAGATATTAAAACTTGTCAAGTAAAAGCCTGAAGATGCGACACTATATTGAATTTATTTCAGTATTTAAACCTCATTTTTCGACATTGAGGTTGGAATGAAACTTGGCACCTGTTTTAGATCTCTACTCTTTTGGTGGCAAAAAAAATTGGTAGAAGAGAACTTGGCCCATTTTTTCACATTTTTGTTTTTGGTGGGATCCTAACATATCAGCTGAAAAGCAGATAGTATGGAAAGTTTAATAGATTCTTTTTGTGTTCTTATCCCGTTAAATTTACGCACATTTTTGGAAGAAATTTTATTTGAAAGAAGTATGAAATTGATGATGGAATACCCAGACGATATTTCTGACTCCTTTTCTCATCAATTAATATCATTCTGAAGAAGTATGGGTTCAGAAATTAAGACAATTACATCTGTAAGTGAACTTGCTTCTTTGTTAAATTAAAGTATACAATATTGTCATATACATTTCCTGATATATACACAGCTTGCACTTTATTTTTAACAATTCCTGTGGTTGTTGCCAGTGCTGAAATAGCCTTTTCAATTTTAAAATTAATTAAAAACTATTCAAGAAGTATAATGTCGCAGCAACGGTTATCTGGCTTGGCAGTTCTGTCAACTGAACAAGATCGAGCAAAGAAAATTAACGTAAAAAATTATTGATGGTTTTACGGAGGCAAAACCCAGAAAAAAATTATTTTAGATAAATAAATTAAAAAAAATGGATTTTTATTCTTAGATTCATCAGTGCAGGTACTATTATTTTAGCTGTAAACGAAATAAAATTTTCCCGGGGCCCATTTTTTATCTTGCACCAAGACCCACACAACTCTAGTTATGCCACTATTGTACATATAAACTTATAATAATAATAATAATTATTATTATTATTCATTTCTTAATAATAATATTAATATAATAAAATTGAAAAAAATTTATTGGAAAAATATGTATTTATTATTATTTTTCAATATTTTTTTTGGGTAATATTTCGTAACAACTTGGAGTGAAAAACATTATGGAAATTTTCTGTCAGAAAATAACTGATCACTCGAAGTATTCTCTAACATTTTTCGTGATTACAATGGCATTTTTGGTAAGAAAATTATTGTGATCGTTACAAATTAATATTTAATTTTCAGTTAGTAAAATTCGAAAATTACAAATATTTCTGTCAAATTATAATACATCTGGGATGGAAAAATTTTCTGGCAATGGAGGATTTTATCTTCATTTGTCTAGATCCAGTGAAAGTTACGCGTCATTTATCTTAATTATCTTCATAATAGATACGACAAGTTAGCTAACAAAATAAGAAGATAACTCCACTTGAATTGTACAGAATTCTTTACAGTATTGCCTTTAGTTTGAACCTATTGCAGCTCAACATGCACTGACAGTTTGGATACTATATAAGCGGTGCTGATGATAAATGGTTGATTCTAAGACAAGGTCATCGAAACTTAGGCATTCTACCATTCATCTTCCCTCCTACGTCAAAGAATACATACTCATTTGAGTTACATTTCGAAATTCTTGAACTTCTAACCTAAACCAAAATTTATCTTTGAAATGTGAGAATGTACAAATTGTTTTGATATTTTGATGTTTAGGTTTGAATATTTAATTGATTTCTACCAAAGTACCAAAAAATTATTATTTTCTCTTTAATATTATGATGCTGCGGCAGCTTACTTTAATGAAATATATCTTATTTGAACATATATAAAATATATTAAATAAAGAAAAAAAAAAGATTATTAATGGTAAGTAGTGACATAAAATATGAACTATAGAGATACATATGAGAATAATTATTTATAAGTAATAGTAATAGTTTGTTGTTCTGTTATAGAATATGAAAATTTATTCAAAGACTCAGGTAAGTATATTTTACTTACCTGAGTCATTGTACCTTAGCTGTGTGCATAAAATATTGTATACCGTACTTAGGTAAAACAATTATTTTTTTTCAATTTCCAAGAAAATTAGTAAAAAATTACATTTTTTTGTTAAATATTTTTATCAAGATACGAATATTTTTATGAAGATAAAAATGATGTTTAGAGATACATATGAGAATAATTATTTATAAGTAATAGTAATAGTTTGTTGTTCTGTTATAGAATATGAAAATTTATTCAAAGACTCAGGTAAGTATATTTTACTTACCTGAGTCATTGTACCTTAGCTATGTGCATAAAATATTGTATACCGTAATTAGGTAAAACAATTATTTTATTTCAATTTCCAAGAAAATTAGTAAAAAATTACATTTTTTGTTAAATATTTTTATCAAGATACGAATATTTTTATGAAGATAAATGATGTTGTTGGTAAGCAAACTAAACTATATGCAGTAAAGGATTTGGTGCTAGATTTAACCATTTCTAAGAATGGAAGTAGAATAATTTAATGATGTTGTTGGTAAGCAAACTGAACTAAATGCAGTAAAGGATTTGGTGCTAGATTTAACCATTTCTAAGAATGGAAGTAGAATAATTTATTAAAAGACATGGCAGTGACACTTAGTATAGTAGTTACTGATTGTTTCTTATTTATAGAAATCATTTCTGACGAAATTCAACTCTCTGTAACGTTCATTTTATGTTAAATATTATTAATCTGACATTTTGTTCAGAAAAAAACTTCTCAATAGGACACAGATTGCCAAATTTGAAGTTACAAATCCAATTAATAAGAGAATTAGAGCTTTTTGAAAATAGCAAAAATCGAAAAAAAAGCGTCGTTTTTCTTCTTCATTTTCTCTTCTGCAGACAGTCTATATAGATCGCATTGTTCAACTAATTTCAGAAATATTTGAAATATAGGTTTTTTTTTTTTTCCCCTGTTACTTAAAGCATCTTGAAAATTTCAGTTCAATAGAGCGAAAATGAAAGTGTAGAAAGTCTTTTCATTGTAAACTCTTCTAAAGGTTGCATTGTTTAACTGATTTCAACAAAATTTTGAATATAAATGTTAGTTCTATTAATTAATATTCTATAAAAATTTCGGCTCCATTGGAATAAAATAAAGGGCATATTTAATAATGTATTAGTTTATTCTCTTTATACTTTGCATCTTTATCAGAGAAATGGCTTTCATCTTTAAAATAAACGATATATAATTAAAAAAAAAAAAACATTTAATATATAAAAAATAGGCCAGATATCTAATTAATAAAAAATTAGGATATTTGCTATTATATAGAAATATCTACTTGGTACATTCTCTTGTTTTAAATTGTCAATCAAGAACAGTGGTCACTTTTGAACTGTAACAAAATAACTTAATTTTTCAGTAATGTACTTGGCTCATTTTCTATATATATATTAGATATTTATAATAAATATCTAATATATATAGAAAATGAGCCAAGTACATTATTGAAAAATGTACTTGGCTCATTTTTGATTAAATTAAAAACCGAACAGCTACATACAGTAATCTCTAATTTTTTTAATCATAAAGCATTATTTTGGTCAAATATTTATTATATTGCAAAAAATAATTTATGTTGTACTTATAATTTAACATAAATTTTATATCCCAATTTTTTTTTTTTTTTTTTAGCAAAATAATATATAATAAATTTTATTTATATAATTTTTTTTTTTTTAGCATTTACGCATCTGTAGATTTTATTTTTTTTTGCACATTTCTAAATTTATTTATTTTCTGCATTTATTGCAATAATTTTATTTCATATAATTGACTTATTAGCTTTATTAATTTATAACAAATCCAAAATAAAAAAAAAATGAATTAAACAATGTTAAACGATATATAAATTATCGTAAATCTGATATACTATTTATGTTGTTTAAAAAAAAAAGGCTCACGTATGCAGTTTTTATAACGGAACATAAAACATAAATCTAGTTTTTTAAACTTTCTATCTGTAAATCTGGATCTTTATATCCTATATATATATATATTTGTAAAGAAAGAAAGAGTTGACTCTTTCTTGCCATCGGTTTTCCTTAAAAGAGAAAAGGTTAAAGGTTATCATCGGTTTCTGGTTCAGAATAACATTTGCTGTCATCAACAGCTGGTGACATCCTGTTGTGAAGTCCGTCTGCAAAGGATTGGACATCAAAACGTTGACCAAAAATATCTATGGCATCTGTACTGATTCGAAAAATATAAAAAAGTATAAAAATTATCTTTCCTTTATTAAAGTTTAAATTAAAAAAAATATATATTTATTATTAACTATATTAGAAGAGTGTTATTGATTCAAATGTAGAATATATATTTAATTAAATTAACAAATGATTTTTCTTTTATATCCTTTCAAAACTTAATGCTAAAAACATTACTTTTGAGATCTGATATTTTAATTAATTTTACATCATTCTAGTGCACTAGAACAATTCAAAACTAATAAAATTTATTCAGTCATGCTAGCTAGAACAAAACCCAAGTAAAATGAAGTCCTGTATAAAAATTAAAAGCTTAATTAAAGCAGCACAATGTAATATAATCAAGTCCAAGTACTATAAAGTGCAAAAAAGAATTTGTTGCATGTAATTTACTATACTTAGTCTTGATTGCACTAGAACGATGCATTAAAAAATATTAATTTATTAATGATTTATAGCTGCAAAAGTGTTCTAGCCTAAGCTTATCTATCTGATAGTCACAGGAGAAATTGTAAGAGAAGATAGATCAATAGCAACGTTTGGTTCATAGAAGTTAGTGTTTATAAATCTGCATTCATGTATTTAAATCAAAAATTAGAATTAAATTTAACGACAATTAAATTTTTCGTTAATAAAATTTATCAGCAATTTTGTAAGAAATTACTTTACTGCTATATCTTATGATATAACATCAGAAAATATTCGCGTATTGGCGAGTTTATAAATATTGTTTCGAATCCGAAAAGTAATTTAAATAACTTGTATTAAACTCATTAAAAATGTTTAGAAAATGAATCGAAAACTATGCAAATTTAATCAGTATAATTAAATTTAATTAAATTTAAATAATTATGTTTAAAAATGAGAAATTCTAGAAAGTAATATCAATTTAAATAAAATCATCCAATTATTTGTTATTGACATTAAAAATTATTAGGTAGTTTCTGTAATATTATCCTCTAGGTTATTTTAAATATTGTAAAATGAAGTTCTAAAATTTTGTATGCTTCAAGCAGTTCAGTATAATTGTTTAAACTTAAATTCTCTTTCAGTAAAAATTGATTTTAAAATTTAAATCAGTCCCTCTGGCAGTTGATTTTAAAATTCTACTTAGAATTTAAAGAAAATTGAATTAAGCCATAATAAAATTTGTACAAAATAATTTGCTTTAAGACAATTTTTCACTTAAATTTTTTTTTTCTCTCTCTCTCTCTCTATCACTAAAACCTCCAAAAAATATTGGCATAAAAGGTGATATTGTCTAACAAAAATATATTAAAAAAAAATAAAAAAAAGAGGAAGTAGTAGCAGTAGAAATATGTGATAAGAGAATTTTCTTTAAATTTGTTTCAAGTTATAACATTTTTATTAGCAATAACAATGTTGTAATGTTTGCAGAAATTGTTGATGCCAAGTACTTGCAGTTTCAGATTTTAGTATATACTTGCAGTAATAGTAAATAGTAGTAATAATACTACTATAGTAACATTTGTGTATGATGGTATTGGTAGTATAGTAGTAATGATGATACACAAAATCTAAACGAGTAATTTTGAAATTATAGTTATAGTTTTATGTTACATATGGTTGGATCTATTAATAAACAATAAAATTCGAAATTTTATAAAGGCTCAATTAAAACAAATTCATCAATATTTTTATTATTTAATATAATTTAGACTACTATATTATTGATTTTTCATTAAAACTCAAAAATTTAAATCAATAAGAAAAAATTATTAAAAAAAAAAAAATCATTAAATTAAAATTATAAAAAAAAAAAAAAAATCATTAAAGTTTGTCACCCACTTTTACTCATTATTTTTATAATTTTAAAACTGCATAACATGCCATGTTTTAAATTATTAATTATTTATTAAAAAATTCTTTAACTATATTTAATTTTTACTATTATTATTATTATAGAACATTTAAAGAAATTTTCCAAAATAAATCATATACAGTAATTCATATGATCATTTAAAAAGCAAAGAAAATTTTTAAATTTATCAGTTTCATACTTAGTCAATTTTGTTTTTTTTTTTTTTTGAAAAAGCTAAACTCAATATGCATTTATGTGATAAAGTATAATTGTAAAAACAATGTATTATTAGTATAATGATGCAAAGAATGCATAAAAATTTTTAAATATAAAATAAGTCGCAGAATTTAATAAATAATTTTGTATTTAATGACGTAGAATTTATATGAAAAATAATAATAAATAAAGTATACAAATAATCATATGAAAAAAAAAAAAGGATTTTATACTGTTTATTTTTTTGTTTGATTTAATGCTGAATTATTGTATATTTATAATAATATGATTTTTTTAATATCTATGATCTAAAAACAGATTGATAACAGATGTTTTGAAAATTTAAATTTTCATCTTTTAAAAAATTAGTATTATTAATCAAATTTAAGAAATAAAAATATAATATTGTAAAAGAATAAAATACAATATTAGATAACCAAATAGCATATGGGGTAATTTTTCATTATTTTTATAAGATAAGCCTATTGAATTACTAGAGTAAAAAAATCTTGTTTCTTAATTATTTCACTTATATAAGATAGTTAATTCTGTTCTTTCATTTCTTTATTTACACATTAAGTAACAAAGAAAAAATTTTGTAATATTGCCAAGAATTTTATTTGCACTGCTAATTGTCTTTCAGCTTTTGAAAAATATATACTGTATATAAGAATTTTCTCTTTTCTAATATGTAATAAGATTAAAATTTTCTAAATATCATACATTAAGTAATTTTTGTAAACTTAAGTTGTCAGAATCAAATTTTCTTTCTCTAAAATTTCTCTGTATTTGTTCTCTAAAATTTCTCTGTTCTCTGTTCTCTAAAATTTCTCTGTATTGTTGTTATAAATAATATTTTTTCATAAATCTTTAAGAGAATAATTTGATATTTATACATTTTAAGTTGTCAGAATCAAATTTTCTTTCTCTAAAATTTCTCTGTATCATCATTGTTGTTATAAATAATATTTTTTCATAAATCTTTAAGAGAATAATTTGATATTTATACTTGACTGTATTTTTTGAGAGAGATTATGTAAATAAAAAGTTTATTTTTTTTTATATAAGTTTTGTTAAATTAGTGATTATAATTTTTATAAATATATTATATTTCATATGTTAAAATTAATATTGAAATATATAAATAAATTTCATATATTTCATTATTTCTATATATTATGTATATATTCTATTACTGAAGTAACTTCCTCTTAGATTTTATTATTATTATTATTATTATATATATACTGTCCATCCAGCTTAGCCGTAACCATCGACACAAGTATGCATGCACTAACTGAACAAGTCCAGTGACAAAATAGGGATCACAGCTTTGCACATGGATGCTTTCAAATGCAAGATAACTGAAGTTGAATGGAAGTTTATTGTAATGTCAAATGCTAAATAATTAGTTTCGACGTTGGAAATAGTATATTTAACAGAACTTAATATAACTAATATAACAGAACTTAATATATTCCCACCCATCATTATACCAACTGCAACTCTCTCTTTTGCATTTGGACTCATCCATCTTAGCTAGGCACAGCTTTCATGGACGGACAATATATAATAAAATCTAAGAATTTTTTTAGTGGAAAACAATAGTTATTGAATATGATTTATCATGTTTTAATAATAGTTGTTCTGGTAAATGCAAAACTATAAAATCTGGTTTGAACATTTACTGTGATTATTTGATATTTAAAACAGAATTGTAATCAGTTTTTTAATATTTCAGAATTTTCAATATTAAAATAAATAAACAATGATTTAATAATTATTGAAATAGAAAAAACTAAACAAATAAATTAACAAGTGCTACAGTAAGTTTAATGTTTATTCTCTTATGTATATTAACCTTTTGTAATGTGCAAATGCTTTAGCTATTATTTTAAAGTAGAAGAGAATTATATAAGCTGAAAAATTTTGGAAGAATTAAAAGTATTTATAAATTAGGAATTGGCTTATATGCAAGTCAGACAAAATGAAAAAATTTTTCATAAAATTTGTCTATATTATTCATAAATATGTCTATGGTCGTATTGCACTTTGCACAACCTTCATCATCCACCTAGTTTATTCAGTAATGAAAATCTGTTATCTTTCTGATTATATTAAAATTATGTATGACTGTTCATACATTAATATACTACATTTATATTTAAATATTGAATAGTGTATAAATAGAATCTAAAATGTAAGGCAGCATATCCTGATTACTGTAGACAGCATTTCCTTTGGTAACTACAATATCTGTCATATTTATTTCTTACAAATAATTTTATTTCACTTTTATTATTACAAATAAGTAAATATATATGAATATTTGTATTTAAATATAAATGAAAAATTAATTACAAGAAACAAAATTCAAAATTATTATAACAGCTTATCTTTGAAATGACAACTTTTAAAACCAAAACAGCAGATTTAGCAGTAGGTTATCAAACTATATACTTGAATTAGACCCAAAAACGTTTTCAGTATACAAAAATTAATTACAAGAAACAAAATTCAAAATTATTATTACAGCTTATCTTTGAAATGACAACTTTTAAAACCAAAACAGCATATTTAGCAGTAGGTTATCAAACTATATACTTGAATTAGACCCAAAAACGTTTTCAGTATACAGTACTCGATACTATCATCAGTTGAACAACAGATTTTAAAAAGAACTACAAATGAATTATGCATAATAGAACAGAACATATTTAAAATTAAAAATTATAAACATAACCAATAACAGAATAAACATATAAGCTCATACAAAGACTCTTCTTGACATTATATTATTTATACGGATAAAGAAGGGGGTAATAGAATACCGTGGTATAAACAAGACATTATAGGTCAAATATTCTCTTTAACCGCATATTTCTACACTAAGCTTAGCTCATCAGCTTGTCTAATATTAATCACATTATTAGTTTTACTAGATCTTAAAATCTCCAGTTTTTTTCTTAGGGGTAGATCTTTAGTTATTGACACTTTTAACAATTTTGGCATCTTGCCATACGATGTCTATATCTTTTTCAAATGCTCTCTGGGCTAGCGTGGTCACCAGATTACTCTTAGAAATATTGTCTTTATGCTCGTTTAGCCTATCCTTGAAATTCCTTGCGGTAGCCCCTACGTATACCTCTGACCGACTATTGTCAACATTGTGCAAGGGTATTTTATAAATACCTGACTTAAAGCCTTTGGCCTTTTTATCTTTATTATTACGTAATAAACTAAAAACAGTAGGTGCTCTTTTAAAGGTACGAGACATGCTATTGGACTTAAGAGTTTGTCTAACAATCCAATAAATTTTATACCTCGATGTCATGTTTATTCCAATAGTGAATTGATTATGAAAGTTTTTAAAAGTATAAAAAAATTATCAATATAGCTCAATAAGTATCATATTTTAGTTCTTGAAATTTGAGTGTCAACTTATATATATATATATCTTGATTTTTATGATTCTAAACTTGGAGATCAGCTATACTTGAGTATATAAAATTTCAAAATATACTAAAAGAAATCTCCAGATTTTTACAAATAATTTCAGTGTCACATTTCAGTTAGAATTTAAAATTTTATTCTTTATGAATAGATGTATACATATACAGTAGTCTTCAACTTATGTGATTTCAGAGATATGCAGATGTACAAGCCTTCTAATTTTTGCTAAATTTTCATAAAATGCTAATAAAAAATTCAATAAACAATTTATATTTGTGCAAAAATATCACTTATGGCCTTAATTTTCTTATCTATAATTAAAGTAAGCTCATAAATTTCATTTGATTATTCCATTTGCTAATGTGTCTATTCATGTATATTGAATTTTAGCATTATTGGACTTAGAAATAATTTTTTGGATGAATTAATTACATAAATTGAGCTTCTACTTATCATAATTAAAATTAAAAGCATAAAACAAAACTTATATAAAAAAATGTCAAAATAAGCAGAATTTATTAAATGATTTCTTCCAGTTAAAAACTGTAGCACTAAAAGACTATTTTTGATGTTGGCAAATATTCATTTAATTATTATTAATTCAACAATACATATGAACATTGATTAATAGTTAAATGATTTTTGTTTACTGTGATAAATGAGGAATTATTTAAACAAAGAGACTGTGGAGACATCATAGTAGATTTTACTTTGAAATTAAAAGCAATTTTAAAATTACACATATGTTCAAAAGATTATGTAAAATTTTTAATAAAAAAATATATTATGTGGCTATCAAAATATCAATACATGAGAATGCAGGAATGTTTTTTAAGAATTTGATATTGTGAAACTGGTGCAGATGTTTAATAACAATTTTCTGGATTTATATGTTCTAAAATTACAGCAGTTATGAAGTTTAAAAATGAACTTAAAATATTAATAAAATTTTTTGTTCTGCATTATTACTGCAGTATTTACAGACTGAATTATTAAAAAAAATTGTTTTTTTCAGATGAATTGCAAAAAATTTAGCATATCTTTGAAAAATTCTTATTGTGAATATAAATTTCAATACATAGTCTATAAGATTTTTAATTTGATACATATTTATAATTCAATTTCAGAATAATAAACTTAAAATTTGATTTTTATAATTTAAATAGGTTCTAAACTATTTAAATTGTTTGACTACATTTATTTTTTTTTAATGATTATTATTAGTTAGCTAATATTCCAATAATAAAAATTTCCCTAGATGATTTTGATTTGATTTATTCCATTGCCAATATAATATCACTGTTGGAAGTCAGAAAACTGTCTTTTATAATAGTAATAAACATGTCCTTTAGCTTAGCTTCTGGTACAAAATGAGTTTTGTAGCAGAAGTTGAGGAAGGGTCCAGATGCATTGGAAATGTTTCCAAAAATAATGTTTAAATTAATTATAAAATTCTGGTTTGCCAGAATGTAGTTGATTTCAATCAAAAGAATCCATTGAGACTAATCCATATTTTTTTTTTTTTGTTGATCTTTCTTTTCATAGAAGATATTGGTTATTTTCAGATTGACATGAGTTTCAAATTTTACCAGTCTTGTGCTTATCTTATTTTCAGGTACGTATTCCATATTTCCCCATATGTTTTTGTCTTTTTGTCTTATGCCAATATATTTCACATTGAACCATTCTTTTTAACCAATCCAATATACTTCACATTGAAGTCATTCCATGGATGATTTCAATTTGAAGTATACTGGATTGGCATTCATTTCCTTGCTAATATCTTCATATAGGGTTCAATTTTTTCATCTTTGTATCTGGTGATTAGAGCATATACTTGCATAACTTTTATTTTTTTTTTTGGAAATACTCATTATGACTTGTCCTTCTCGATCTGAGATTACTGCTGAAATTGACGATGTTGCGGGTAATATCCTTATGGCTTAGGAATTCAATTCCTCTGTTAATGTCATTCTCTTCTCCTGGTAGTAGAAGAGGAACCCATTTTGAAATTCCTAGAGATTTATTTTTTTCTTCTTACTTTTCTGAGTCCAATGATGTGTCAGTTGATCTCTCTACTTCAATTTCCAGTTCCTGTAAGTGGTTTTCTGTTAATAGGAATTATCCATTATATATAGCCAAGGCATTCCCTTTATTTTCTCTACTCCATGCTGCCATGACTGGGACTTCCAGTGTTGCTGGTGATTGAGGACAGTTTTCTTAAGTTGTACATTATGGAATCATTTGGAAAGATTATAGGTCACTTTATTATTTCTCCATCCTTGTCTCATCAGGTTGGAGAGGAGGAGTGATGGTATCTAATTAAAGTTAATCTTACTATGGATTAACCCATTATTCCCTAATAGTAGTTGGCACTGTTGATCTGGTATAGCTTATTGGATATTTGCAGCTAAGTATTATATCTATTGGCAATTCTCCTATTTTCTACTTTGGGAACCACTTGATAGTGGGACCCCAAGGTAGACAGCTGACTAGTACTCCATGAGGGTAACAATCAGCTCTGCCTGATGAATAACTATTATATAATCACAACTAAATCAAGAATAGTAAATTCAAATAATGAATAAGAATATTTAAATTATGAAATTAAAAAGTAAAAATTAAAGTTAAAAATAGGAAAAAAATATCAAAATTTAATCAAAACTCATTATTTATCATTATCAATTTGGTCATTTCATATGATAGTTAATTCTTATGAAATCATTATAAAGATTAATGATATCGATATTTATATAATAAAAATAGTTAAAATCACAAATTATTTGCACAGTTTATGATTATATCCTTTTAAATTCTGTTTCTGGAAAAAATAAAGCAATTTTATTTTAATTTAACATTAGAAAGAAATTGTCATTAAGCAGTTTCTCTCTATTGATATTATATGGTATGTAATGTAGTATAGCAATCAGGAATAAAAATTTTTTTCCAATCTTGATATTATAGTTGTATAACAATTATAAATGCAAATTAAAACACAAATAAGTTGCTGAAATAGAAAATCTGCCAAATCTTTATTTTTGTAAATAGAAAATTTAATTAAAATATTTTTCATATAAAAATCAAACTTTTAAGTAAAGATTATAACTAATGAATGAAAAAATTATTTATAATTATGTATTTACTAAAGTTTTTATTATTGTATTTCATGTATATTTTGTTATCTTAAATCATATATTTATTTCCTTCTGGAAAGGTTTTTGACAGCTATTTTATATCTTGAGATTTTTGTTTATTTACTTAAATTTTTTTATATACAAGTTATAAATCATGACGATAATAATAAAGATGATAAAAGTAACAAGTTAAAGTACCTAAGCTATTTTCTATGTCTATTTTATTTATCATTATGAGGAAATGAATTATAATATAAGAAGATAGTAATTGATGATTTAATTATTTCAAATGTACATTTAAAAAAATGTAATAATTATTCCTATCTATAAAAATTTAAAGTTAATTCATAATAAATTAACCTATATGTTTACAATAATTTATAATTTGATTAAATTTATATTTTTATATTTTCTAACATTTCAAAAACTCTAAATATTATATCCTGTACCCGATTCTA
This sequence comes from Olivierus martensii, assembly GCA_000484575.1. Classification (NCBI taxonomy): domain Eukaryota; kingdom Metazoa; phylum Arthropoda; class Arachnida; order Scorpiones; family Buthidae; genus Olivierus; species Olivierus martensii. Next base: position 37,761 of record AYEL01076807.1, read on the forward strand.
ATATTACATTATTTACTTTTTATATGGTGTTTTCACCTCTAAATATTATATTATTAATATTTAATATACAACAAATTTATTTATTCTTTATTAAATACTTCATTTTTGGTTTTATATAGACTTTAAAAATTCAATTACTGTTTTTAAAATAATTATTATTCATCAAACAGCAGTTTGAAATCCTTGACCCTATTTATTTTATATTGTACTTTTGTGCAGCTGTTTTTATCAGATAATATGAATATAATTTACATAACCAGCTCTCATAACATAAATTTATTTCATCAAGTAAATTAAAATAAACAGTTTCCCATAAATCACATATAATTAAATATTATAGAGACATCAAAGATGATAATACTACTATTAATTGATAATTTTAGATAATAATTTTGATAATCAAAAGTATATATTTTTTTATAATATTCAACAATCAAATATTTATAATTTAGTATTTCAAATAATTTACAGTGGTGGAATCAATTATCTCGTCTTCAACGCTACGTCATTTGTATCTTTGTTTTGTTTACATCATTATCAATATTAGTTTTCCTACCATTATTGTCAGAGATATCTTCAAAAAAGCATTTGGCCATTCCATACGATCCAAGTAATTCCTTACAAAATTCAAACAAACATGTTGTAACAAATTCCAGGGAAAATCAAGTATTCATTCCTTATCCCATTCTTTTAGATGATGTCAATAATCAGGTATATATATTTTTCAATTTATAGTATTTTTTTTTTATTTTTAAGTTTATAATGACAATATAAACAGACCATTGATTAGAGCTTTTTTTAATAGATCAATGAAAAGTCTGTAAATCAAATTGTTCCTCCTGTAGATATTAAAGAACCAAGTAAAATATTTTTATATTTATAGTTTGCATACATTTTATTAATTACTTGTTAAATAAATTCTAAAAATTAAATTTTATAGGTCAGATTAATGAAAGACAGAGAGCTGTTGTTAAATCCTTTAAACATGCATGGAAAGCATATAAAGAGTATGCATGGGGACAAGATCATCTTAAACCAATTAGCAAATCTTATCATAATTGGTATGGCATTGGGTTAACTTTGATTGATTCATTAGACATGATGTATATGATGGATTTAAAAGAAGGTAAGTTAAATATTTATAAATTAAAGACTTTATATCTGTGGTTAGTATTTAAGGCTCATTGATCTCAAAGCAGTTTTCAAAATTTAACACTTTTAAATAACTTTGAAGTAATAAATAAATGAAACATTTTGGAAAGAAGTAATTGTCTATTTCTAAATTTGGAAATATGCTATTTTAAAAATATTAAAGATGCAGAATTAAAATTTGTCATTAAAATCATCATCTGCTCATGATCATACCTCATGGTAGTGTGATCATGGCAGATGATCATTTATGAATCTGTCCACAAACATACCTTGATATATGATTGCAAGAGATATGGAGGTACCAATCCTATACCTGAATACAAATATAATTGTCTCACAATTTGATGTATAATCTATTAAATATTATAAAATCTGTTAATAGTTATTAAGGAAAATTCTAAAAAGTTTGAATATGTATTTTAAATGGTTGAAATTAAAGGATTAAAAGATGTGCTTTGAGGTCACCTTTAATATAGAATATTTTCTACCAAATCTATAAAAATATTTTAATTAGTTTAAAAATTATCAATAGGGAAATATAGATGAATATGCCATAATGATCTTATAAGCTTCTTTTTTCTTTTGAAGATAGGCTAAAAAGCATTTTATAAACAAATTTTTTGTGAATAATACTAACAGAAATTAAATATAGCCAAATATTTAAGTGGTTATCTACACAAAAAATAATATATTCGACAATGGAATTAACATCATAATAATACAATAGAACGTGCTTATAATGATTTCACTTTAAACAATATATCAGCTAAAATACAAAAAAGTTAATACTGATTACACATTTTCACGAAAGCTGATTACACATTTTCACGAACAACTTATGCCATGGCCTGTACCGCTACATATGCTGATCGATATTAAACATTTAGAACTCGTAAAAATAAATTTATTTATAAAAATTGACTTTTTATTATTTGATTAATATTTAACTGAACTCTAAAAATTCAAAAAATTAATATCAAACTTTAAAAATTATGATAAAGGTTTATCCATGATAGGTAACGTTATTAATATCTTTTATGGAAACTTTTCAAATGGCTACAATTTTCCGTGTGAGACAACTAGTTGCAAATATTATTTACAATATGATTCTGAATAATATGAACATAGAGAAGTTATAGATTATTTATGGAAAAGCTATACATTCCTAGTTTGTAATTGTACATAAGTTAGACATCCTGTTAATCATCATATATATATTAATAGTCAAACGTGGCTGGCTGACTGGATGTCCCTTTTTTCGAACCACAACTGTACTGATTTCTATAAATATGGTATCGTTAGAAAGGACTAATTTTCGAATATCTGCGAGAGCTAAAAGTATTTATTGTCATTAATAATTTACAAATTAAAGAATAAAAATTAAATTGAAATTGTAGTTCCTTTATCGATTTCTATAAGTTTAGTATCGTTAGAAAGGTCTAATTTTTGGATGTCTGCGACAGCCAAAATTATTTGTTGTTTAAAAAGACAAAGTCCGCAGATGGCGCTGTGAAGTAATAATGGATGAGATTTTACAATTTTCTGAATGATGTTTGGATTCCCTATACGAGTTCGGATGTGTATTTCGTCGTTATATATAGTATTATTAGATTAAATCACAAGATTATATTTCCGCTCAGATTTTCTGAATGATGTTTGGATTCCCTATACGAGTTCGGAGGTGTATTTCGTCGTTTTATATAGTATTATTAGATTAAATCACAAGATTATATTTCCGCTCATTTAGTATTATATTAGATTAAATCACATGATTATATTTCCGCTCATTTATATGAGCGGGTAATTTCTAGAATATATCAGTGAAACGTGGTTGGCTAGTTATTCCTTTTGCAATCGAACCACTGTACAGATTCCTATAAATAGGGCATCATTAGAAAAATCTAACCCTCGAATTTCTGCCACAGCCAAAATTTTTTGTTGTTATTCACAATTTAAAAATTAAGAAATAAAAATTAAAGTTATAGTTTCTCTAAAAAGACAAAATCAATATATGGCGCCATAACTTAATAAGAACCGCCATTTAATATCCCGAATATGTCTGTAATTTGAATGTAATAAATAAGAATAAATATGATAATCTGTTAATAAAAATTCGTTGTTAAATCTAAACTATTATTTAAAATATTTATATGTGCCGCCAAATTTAAAAATATTAAAATATCTTCCTCAACAGAAAAAAGGTTGAGAACCACTGATATATATATATTATTCTTGCATTATTCTTGCTCATATTGTTTCGTTTTAAACTAATCGCATGTATATCGTCGATATGAAATATTCCAGTATTGATATACAACGATTTGAATACGTGTATATATATACTGTATATAATTAGTGTTTAGATTGTATCGATATATCGATGATATATATCACGGGGTAGACAAGCTTCGTGTCACTAGGAGCCATGTAGAAGAATCTCAAGTAGTTGAGAGCCGCAATCAGTTTCTTTCTGCATCAATGAGAACCACGTCAATGTTTTTCGGGTAATCTTAACAGTGGGTTTCAAAAATTATTATATATTTTACACGCATTTATTTCGTACAGATAAGGGCTATCCAAAAAGCTGCCCGCGAAGCTTTCACGATTTGTGATTTAATATTTTTACACTTTTATGTTTTTTCACTTTTATTTATTACTTTTTTAACAGATTAAAAAAAGAATCCTAAAATTGAATAATATTAACTTAATTAATTAATTTTTCTTAATTATTAGTAATTATATAATGATCATCAAGCTATCAATGACATCACATTTTTATAAGATTTTCAGTCACGTCAACTTTAGTTTTAGCTATTTCAGTTTAAAGTTTTGAATTGTTACTGTATTTTGGTTATTTTTTGGTTTCTAACATTCACCATTTCAGTGATGTGTGACCGCTGTTTTGAGGTTCTGTTTTAATTTTATTTTACTATTTAATTTAATTTAATTTTTATTTTATCACGAGTTGTCATTATAAGTTTTGTGAATTCACTTCCGGAATCCATTATTCTAAGTTTTAACAAAAGTATGGGTGCGTTCTAAACCTCAACAGGAAGTCATCAGTGATTAATCTCTTATGACGTCAGAAATAAAACTCAACATCAGTTTGCTTCTGGAATGACTCGCTGAGTATGGTGATAAGACGGCGGCTAACATGGTGATGAGGAAGACAATAATGAGCGTTATAACTTCATTAGCGTCATCAGAAAGTACTAAAATTTATTTGCCAATAAACAACAACGATGATAATGATTTGTTACACTCTCTAACTTTTAAAATCTTATCATTTAGTAGAAACTACTTTTAACTTTAATTCATCACCAAGGAAGAGATTACAATCAAAAACCGGAGGGAGATGTCTTGCGGGTTAGACCAATGTTATTCAAATTTTTTCTTGCCGGATTAGATATGTGTAAACGCTTCGGCATCAGAAGATTCGAGTTCAAATCTGGTCCCACTCCTTGGAAAATTTATATATGATCCGGGATCGGCGATTATCCTCCTCCTCTATAGTCAGACCGAATCCTCCACAAATGTGAACAGCCTATGGCAGGAATTAGCCGGTTAGTAACCAATAGATTGGAAAGTGGTGCCATCTATTGACAAAAAATCTATTTGTTTCAGTTGTCTTACTTCTGAATTTCATTTACTTCTGTAGCCCTCTTTTTATAATGGCTATTAGCTTATTCTTTTACATATTCTATTGTCCTTAGAAATATGGCTTGGTCTCTAGAGATCATGTCATGTTCAAAGAGAACGACATTTAGAATTATTGAATCATCAACCAATGTTTAGCAATTTTTTCCAACATTAGGCAATATGTCTAATGTTTGAAAAAATTGTTTAAATATTGTATTTCATTATTGCTCCTACTTTCTCTTTCGGTTTATATTTTGATTATCGGTGTATTGTGATATTACAGATTTTTATATTATAGTCTATCAACTTTAGTGAAAATAGATCCAGTTTAGTGATTGTTCTCGAGATTAGCGATAAAATTTCATTCCCGATTCTCGAGAAAAATTCTTATAAATCTCGGGAATTAAAAAAAAAATTCTGCGAATTTGTATCCTTAAAATTTCATAGCGATATGTTAATTATTTTGGCCCTGCGACTTCTTCGAGACAATAAACTGCTGTCCGTCCATCTCAGCCGCGACCATCGACGCAAATACGCGTGCGCTAACTGAGTCCAGTGACAAAATAGGGATGACAGCTTCGCACATGGATGTTTTCAAACGCGAGATAACTGTAGTTGAATAGAAGTTTATTGTAATGTCGAATGCTAAATGATTAGTTTCGATGTTGGAAATAATATATTTAAAAGAACTTAATATAATATTAATTCAATATTCCAACCCGTCATTATACCGACTGCGACTCTCCCTTTCGCGTTTGGACTCATCCACCTTATCTAGGCGCGGCTTTCGTGGTCGGACAATATTATATTTTTTTTTTTTTATATTTTAAAAAAGAAAATTATCTGAAATTAATCACAAAATAATATTTAAAACAGATAATATTATATATTTTTTTTTTTATATTTCAAAAAAGAAAATTATCTGAAATTAATCACAAAATAATATTTAAAACAGACATATAAACCTAAAATAATGCATATGTTAATAAATTGCACAAAAATCTTTCATTTTATTGCAATTTTATAGATTTCTATTATTGTAGACTTGTCATGTTATGGCGTAGACAGATTTGTGATGACGTGATGTTTACATAGCGAAGTCAACTGGTTTTTATTCCCAATCAGCGACAGAGTAACAATTACTGTAATGACGTTTATTATAAATAGGAAATTTAATGTAGTGTGATTTAATACAGTGTATCAGAGGATATGAGTGAATAGCTAACCCTCAATCATTCCCCAAAACTCCCATATTCATTCAATAGCCAACGATTATAGATATCTCTTAGAAAATTACGTAGCTAAAATAGGAGAGTACTAAACTTTTCCTAAAAATATATACCTCTTAGGAAAAGTTTAGGACTCTCCCTTGGTCACCCTTGGTCTAGAATCTAGACCAAGGGTGACCAACTTTTTGGTTTCCTTGGACCACATTTGAAGAAAAAAAAAAATAGTCTCGGGCCGCACATAAAATATACTAATTCTAACGATAGTTGTTAAGTAAAAATGTTAGTAAATAATTTATAATATATGATATCCACCATGACAAGTAAGCAGAAATGTCGTAACATAGTAATCTTTAATTTCTTTTCGTTCAGAAATTTTTTAAAAATCATTGAGCGTGTCCAGAAGTTTAAATCACCGAAATAAGAAATATTTTAGAAAATGGAAATAGGAAATGTAGATGGGTATTTAAATAATAAAAACTTCATTAAGTACATAAAAATCTCGATGTTTTAAGGAAATTTACAATTTTATATTGGATTTCATTTATTATAGCGGCCCGGGGTTGGACAGCTCTGATCTAGACCAGTGGTTCTCAAATTTTTTTCCCTCCGGGCCGCATACATTTGTTTGCTACATTAAGCGGGCCGCAACATGCAATATCAGCAGTCGGTAATCGATTGGTGTCACGTGAAAAAAGTCTGACTTCTAAAAAATCGCTTACAAAAAACTCTTGACTTCTCAATTCGTGAATGCTGTAGGAGTGCATGCATTTCGTGAATGCCATAGGAGTGATTTTATGAGTGCATCACGAAGGACTAGGAAATTAGGAAAATTCTGATTTTTCCAGATTTTAAAAAAGTTTTATATCAGAATTTTTATTTTTTCATGTGAGAAAAATTCATGACTGTGCGTTCCGGGCCGCAGGTTGACAATGGCTGATATAGATGCATATATTTTACAAATATATTATTATTATTATTTTAAATTAAGGTGTTTGCTCCATATTAACTATTGACTTTCATGGTATGGAGTTACATTGAAGGTAACAAAGAACCGCATGTGACTCGCCAGCCGCAATTTGGCCACCCTGGTTATAAAATATGAAATTTTCGACATTTTAAAATTAATGCTTAAGGATCTATTTAAGAAATTTGATTCGAATTTTATGAGTAAATTTAGCCTTTCGATAAAATTAGCTTAAATATAGTCAAATAATCTCGCTTGAGCAACGATGTGTATATAAATACTGTAACTGTGTTAATTGCTATCCAGAAATGTTTTAACGATGATAAATTTTTGAAATTTTTTTTATTATTATTTTACTTTTTCTTACATTTATTTATAATTTTTTTATTTTATTAATAATTTCTTAAAAAGGAAATTTACAATTTTATATTGGATTTCATTTATTATAGCGGCCCGGGGTTGGACAGCTCTGATCTAGACCAGTGGTTCTCAAATTTTTTTCCCTCCGGGCCGCATACATTTGTTTGCTACATTAAGCGGGCCGCAACATGCTATGGAAGATTACGATTTTATGTTGGCAGATATTTCTTTTTGAATAATAGATAGCAGTGATGTCTATCCAATCCCAGAACCCCATTTGCTACGAAGCCGGTAAAAACCAGTGGCCATCAAAGTTTGTTTGTAGTTTCAGATTTTTGTTTTATAAATAAAGCATTATACAACATACATTGCGTTTATTATTTAATATAAATTAATAAGGGTTTTAAAAATATATAACATGTTTAGAAGGGTTCCACGTTAAAATAAAGTTTGGAACCGCTGCATTAAAGTAAAAAAAGGTCTGTCCGAAATCCTACACTATTCATACTTTCAAATCCATATATACTTAGATACTCATTCATTCTTACCATAAGAGAAGTAGGCTGATTTTAATTCTAGCAATTTTGGGGATAAATTTTATTTATTTACTTTTATATTTTTTAAAATAGTGAGATCATAATCAACAAAGAAATTCATAAATAATTTTTATGAATAATCTGAACTATATGACATTGCTTAAGTAAACTTTTATTTTACAAATTATTATGACAAAAAAGAGTAGAGGCCTACCTATTTGAAATAGGTAATACTATAAAATTTGAGTGCAAGAGCTTTTAAAAGAACCAAAAATGAATTACGGAACATTTGTATAGATGAAAATCAGGTAAGTGTGCTACTTCAATGCTTTTATATAGATGGATTCTTATATAAGCCTGTCTGTAATAAATTAACATATTTATTTTTATTCTTTTTTCTGGTTCATAAAAATTTCATTATTAAAATAGCGCATAAAATTTTTTAAAACAACTGTTTTATTATTAAGCCATTACAGTAAGGCCCTGTTTAACATGAGGGATACGTTCCAAACAAACCAAGCGCTAAACGAAACAGCGTTAAACGAGGCCATCTTAACATTTAAATAATGGGAATATGTGAAACGAAACAGTTAATAGAAATATATCCGTTCCTTTTTTATTTTGTAACATGTATTATTACTATTGTATTACATTAATTACAGGTTTTTATTGCTAATATCGATTTGTATTCATAAATCATTCACGAAAAAATTATTGCTAATATTGATTTGTATTCATAAATCATTCGTGAAAATCAAAAATATTGGCTAATATCGATTTGTATTTCACAAATATTGGTGAAAAAATTCTTAAAATATCGATTTGTGTTCATAAATCATTCATGAAAATCAAAAATATTCAAGTAAATTGATTTGTATTCATAAATCATTCATGAAAATAAAAAATATTCAAGTAAATAATTTATGATGAGGAAGGTTTTTCCTCATTTGATACTTTTTGTTTTTGTTAAAAATCATCAAACAAAAAATAGTTTGTTTTTTTCTCTTTCGTTCAGCAAGCAACTGTCGATAGCTAGACATTGCATCCATGACACTTGGTCTTGTCTTTGAACTTCTATCAAAATTTGGATCATTTTATATAAACTGATCCATAATTTCCGTAATAATGGCTAAACTTTAACTGTAAATTACGTTGATGAACAATCATAAATATGAACTATGATCAGAGCAGACATTTGTATGTACTGCACTGAACTGATATCAAACACACGGCGAGACGGCATAAGAGTATCAAAGAAACAAATTAATGCGATTTCGGATTTATGTGAATATAACGGTTTGAAAAACTGCGCCAAAGTGAATCAATAAAAATATAGAATTCGAAACCCGCGTTATATTGAAACAGCGTTAAGCGGGGTCATACTGTACTGTACTTTATTAAATTTAATAAATTCGGAGTTCATTTTCATTTCTATACTATACGTGTTTTCGATAAACCGCCAACCCCGATTAGCCGCCAAAATCGTCCCCAAATGGATGGTGGCATCTTATCGGGTTTGAATGTACTGTATTTTAAATATTTTCCACAACGTCGACATCGATACATGTTATGCTAAGAAAATGTGAAAGAATATCGAAACTCAATTCTTTTGGTAGGATAAGGATATCACAAAATATTGCGAAAGGGTGAACATTAGGCTGGCCCCAAATGAGTCGACTTTGGTGAGCATTCACGCCTGGAAACGACCGTTAGACCACCTTACACGCTCAGATCTTATTCAGATTTGTCTGTGCAAACGACGTTTGCACAGACAATCTGCACATCTGGGTTGGATAGTTTGTTTTGCCTTCACATGTTCCAACATTGTCCAGACAAAAACTGGTATTTCAACTTTCATGTTATCAGTCTTGAGTTAAATTTCTGCGAGTACAGAGGTAATGGTGAATTTAAGTAAATTTGCTTATAAGACGATTCTTCTCTCAAGCGCTATTATTTTAGAAGTGACAATAGAAAGATGGACAAAAGATTAGCTTCTAAAATGTGAAGCTTTTTCTCACGTTAATCTTTTAAAAGAACTTAAATTTGAAAAAGATGACTGGCATAACTACCTAAGAATGGATGAAGAGACATACTTAAAACTGTTACAATTTGTCACACCGTTTATAAAAAGACAAGACACTGTAATGAGGAAATTATAACTCCTCCTGAAAGACTAACACTGAGGTTTTTGGCAACTGGGAGAAGATATGAAATTTTCTGCAGTGATATCACCTTCATCATTGAGCAACATCATCCCTGAAACATATGGTGCTATATATGAAGCACTGTATCTCTGCTTTTAATTTTCCAAACGACAGGCAATATTCTATATAGTTCTATAAATTCAGTTATAAATTTGCGTGAATAAATATGTAAACCCTGAGAAGAATCTTGCATTGTATAGATAAATCATCATTTGGAAGAACAGACAATTGTGCTATCAGTCTGTGGTCATGGTATGAAACTACATTACATGTTCAAATATGCACAGATTTGTCTGTATGAATTCAAGACTTGCCAGACTTTGCACAGGCCGAACGCAGACCGTACCACAGACCAAGTTTTCAGTCGGTAATTCATTTACACACTATGACAAATATTCCAGTTTGTCTGTGCCACAGATTAGTTGAGAAAGATAGGACTGTGAGGTTTCCAGGCGGAAACGGAAATGCGGAATCAAACAGGCTTACAGCCTAAAAGCATTCCACATTCAATCCGTGGGTAAGGATGATGAACGAAATCAAATCAATTCAAAGAATCGAGACGGAGAACAACATTGAAATTAAATTCAACAGCTTCTTTATTTTGAACAAAGAGAGGTTTCTATTTACAGGTATTGAATACCGACAATGAGGAATATGTAAGGTCACACCCATTTCGCGATTATTATATTATCTTACTTTTTATTATTATAATTATATCTGATAGGTTCTATGATCTTTAGTGAATTCCACCTTTTTAATTTTTCCTTTTTTAATAAGTGCTGTTAAACAAGAACGAAACCGACTTTTTGCTTTTGTAAAATATTCAGGTTCAGATTGATCAGTTCGACCTTTCAGAGAATCCCAGTTCTATAATAAATTTAGCAATATATTAGCTATATTATAAATTAAATACATTATATTCAAATAATTCAATAAAATATTACTTAACTATAATAATAAGAAATAAATTTAAGAATAAAAAACGCTTTATCCTCTTCTTCATAATACCTATATCCAATGAGAATGTGAGTGGTATTCAAAAAATTGAAAGCAAGAAAATGAAGAAAGGAACACCAACTTGCATATTCCTATTCCTAGATACTATAAAAGCTTCCATCATAGTCATTTTCTTCCTATATCTCCTATTGTGGGTCCACGGGGTGTTTTTTTGACAAAATTTTCTATGTTTTGACACCAAATTTTGGGGTCAGAGAAGTCGAAAAACTTCGTGTGCACCTGTCTATAATGTTGAAACATCAGGTCTAATACTGGGAGTAGTTTAGACCGTGTTACTCCAGCACGGTAAAGAATATTTAGAACAGGGGTATCCAACCTTTTGGCTTCCTTGGGCCACATTTGAAGAAAAGAAATTGTCTCTGGCCGCACATAAAATATACTAATTCTAACGATAATTGTTAAGCAATAAAGTTAAGAAATATTGTATGATATATGATATCCACCATGACAAATAAGCAAAAATGTCGTAGCATAATTCTTTGACTTCTTTTCATTCAGAAATTTTTTTAAAATCATTGAGCGGATCAAGAAGTTTTAATCAGTAAAATAAGAAATATTTTAGAAAATAGAAATAGGAAATGTAGATAGGTATTTAAATAATAAATAAAAAAATAATAGTAGTAATAATAAAAGAATTAATAAGTTAACGAATTCCGAAATTATTGGAAACAGACAGGAATGTTATTAAAAGAATTTCAAAAATTTAGACGAAGCGAAATCGGAGATCGGCGCAATCATATAGGTTAAAATAAACTCAAACAGCTCAGAGAGAGAGAGAGAGGGAGAGAAGAGAAAAAACTTATCGCCTTATAGGTCACAGAAAAAATCTATAAGTTCATGAGAAAGAAGTTAACAAGCAATCTTGACAGCCATTCATCAGCATTCCTGGGGAGGAGAGAAATCAAATTCCTCCAATTGGATAACTGGGTTCGATTCGAACCTCTCCGGGAATGTAGTTGGATTGGTGGACTTCATAAGCTTTAAAAAAGAAAAAAGGAAAAACTTCTTGTCAGTTATCAGAAGATGTTGAGCAGTTAGTCAGAAGTCAGTCTCCTTCAGTCCTGTGTTGTCTTTGTGTGTCCGTCATCTGTAGTGTCTAGTCTCTCTTCGTATCTCGTCATATAAACAGTACCAGTTATAATTTACTGCATTATACTTTTTAAGAATATTATAAAATAAAGAAGAATTAGAAGAATATACTCTCTCTCTCTGGGTATGTTAAGCGCATACACAAGTAATTGGACTTAAAATTTGGATTAACAATTAGATAATCTATATCATAGTTTGATGTTTTTCCTTATCTGTATTCGTTATTTTTTATATAATTTTATAATGGATTGTTCCTCAGATTCCTTGATAAATTAATGTAATTATATGTCATTTAATGATTTTTCTATTTAAATGTTTTAGTTAAATTTATGTACTCTTTTTTTTGTTAAATATATGCTTTATTATTTAATTATATAAGTGTGGTCATTCTCTAACCTTCCAACACCTTTGAACTCTGAGTGCCCTTACTCATGTGTCTTTAAATAAATAAAAATGTTAATTTATAATTTGGCCATCTGACACATAACCGATCGCGATCCTCACAAATAGATACCTGATACAAAACAATCTTCGATACGGACGATCCACGAAGATGAATCTCAGTGAAAAGTCTTTAGTCTCTTTTCAAACAGTTTTTAGTCCAAATTGATCAACAAAATGAACACAGCAAACAGGTTGGTAGATGAAGGTTACTAATGAACTTTCCTTGGAAGTCTTATCTTAGTATCCAAAAGATTATAGAAGTTGGTAATCCGGAAGGGCGTACAAGTTAGTAATTCTGAAGGTTGTACAAGTTGGTAATTTGGAAGATTATACAAATTAATACTCAATCAGAAAGAAAGACATGGAGCTGGAGGCAAGAAACTAAACAAAGTCAAGATGCAGAACCAAAAGCGTCTGCTTTCGTTGCCCTACCTCTTTTATCCGGCTAACCTCTTTCTCACCTTTCCCGGGGACAAGGTTGTTTTACATAACTTCTAGAATGGTTCCAAATAGCTCATTAGACTTTGCATTGACACCTGAACAAACCATCTAAAATTTAGTAATTAACATGATAATAAGGAGATGTATATCCTAAGATACAAGAATATTTTAGGCTTTTTTTGTAACAGCCTTTATTAAACATCTTTTTACATTGCACCGACCTGACAATCATTAAAATAGGAATCCCAAAATTGCTTATGAAAATTTTCTTAAAGCAGTTAACCATGGTATTTAAAATGCATTTCGGCTTAGTGCCCTCTTTAGTTAGACAACACACGGTAACTGCAAAAATTTACATAAATTCACTTAAAAAACAAGAAGTATGTTTTTTTAAGTGAATTTATATAAATTTTTTGCGTTTCTATCTCTTCGTTTGTGTTTCTATCTCGATCATTAATCTAGTAATTTTGGGATTCCTATTTTAATGATTGTCAGGTTGGTGCGATGTAAAAAGATGTTTAATAAAGGCTGTGTTACAAAAAAAGCCTAAAATATTCTTGTATCATCTAAAATTTATTACCACGAAAGAATAACAACAATATCGATTACATCCTGTCATTTCATTACAACATTGTCATCACATTCTTTGTCTCCGAGACAACATAAAAAAAAGGAGGGGTTGCCGAATCCCACAATACTCCCCTTTTTCTAAAATGATCTATCCTTTTTAGGATAGATGCATTTTTCACAAAATTTTACTTACATTAATATTATGATAATGTTATAATATAACCTTCATTCCAATAACAAATGTTTGAATTATCTCCCTCTTTAATTAAAGGATAAATGGATAGAAACCTCTCTTTATTCACGATGGAATGTACGCAACAGTATAATAGCTATGATACAATCATAATTGTTAAAATTTATAACATCTAATCTTTATTAATTAAAATGAATAATAAATGATAATTATTTATGTATATTTATGTATCGGCACTGAGGGAGTCGGAAGTGTTGGTTCTTTGGCGACCAATTTCCTGTCCCATCGAGTTATCCATTCAAGTAGTTGCCTTAGCAACCTAACTTCACAAATGTTGATGCAAAGTTCAAGTTAACATCATCCTTCTAAATCTCTTTTAATTTCTGTTTATTTCAACTTATCTTATTCAAATTTTATTTTTCTGTTACTAATTCATTGTTTTTATAACTTTCTAATAATTTCTATATATCTATATTTATATTTATTTCTATGTTTTCTATATTATTTCTTTGTTTCTATATTTTCTATATATATTTTCGAAACCTGTGATACAGATGTCAGTTTATCGACCATCTCTGCAAACGTCCCGATAATAAAGTAACTTTAGCACCGATATCTATCCTTAAAGCAATTTGTCTGCCATTAACTAGACATTTTAGACTTGGCTCTGCATCTCTAGCTAATTTAATTCTATTGATTCCTTTTGAACGATCAGCGTTTTGCTCCAACTGCTCTTTGCCAACGTTCTTTCATTTTTCTTTAATTGATTTAATCGCTTGGGAAGTCCATGACTGTTTCTTATCTATCCTATTTATTCTTTATTTCTCCTTAAATATATTTTCTTTTGTCATGTCCCCTAGTGTAGCATGCACTAGCCATATTTCTTGGTGTGTAAACCTTTGTATAGCACACACTGGACTGTGCATTCGCTCACGCTGTAGTATAATTTTATTTTAATTTTTTTCTTAATTTTTATTCAAAAATTAATTTTAATAATTATAACATTTTATTAATTAAAACATATATTAAATTATTTTATTACGGTTTGCTGATCTCCACAGGACACTCTCATAGACTCTATTGTATACAAGAAACGAACAAGTGCCTCTATGGAGAGTACTTGAAATGAACTTAACTATTAATAAAAATGATGTTTTAATCTATTGAAAGTTTTAACTATATTGTAATAAAACTGCCGTAAGATTCGTAGAAACAATAATAACGGACTTTCCATTATCTACAACAAAAGTGAAATGAGTAATGCCCATGGTAACACTAGGTACTGCAATAGTGGCAGCACCTTTGAATAAGTGAAATGACCCATCTGTATCAACTAATCTGTAGTCTGTGCAAACACACGCTGCACAGACAAACCAGTGTAAATGTTTGTGTGTAAAGCTGGCCTTAGACAAGCTTTGGTCACCGTTGTGTCGCTATCGCATCCCTTCGAAATTGCGTTAGGTTGTCTCATGGCTAGTGATGGAGCACGTTCACATTCGCAGTGACTGTGATCACAGCTACTGATGTCATATTCACTGGGGGAAAAGTAGCAGTGAAAAAGAGCAGCAATTCGGCATTTCGAGCTCTCTGGTGATGGAAATACACAGCAGAAATTAATATGTCGACGATAACAACAATAATATATAGCTTATTGAATAAGTTTTCAAATATAAATATATAAAAAATAAGTACTAAGGTCATATACCAAGGTACGACTGTACTATGTACTTTTTTCTGTTATAATATTTCGTTTTATTTCTTAAAAAATGTAATTTAGCGCCATCTACAACTATTAAAATTTACTATTATAAAATTCTATCAAAGTTCGTGTCAGTTAGCTTTTTTGCATAATTATGGATACATTACCTTCTTCAGTACCTGCAAAAAAGAAAAGAATTAGCCTTATTTGGAACCATTTTCAGGAACTCGGAAATGGGCAAGCCTCTTGTAATATTTGTAGTAAGATTCTTTCTTGTAGAACAGTGTTTTTCAACCGGGGTGCCACGGCGCCACGATTGTGGTGTTGCAAAGTTTAGGCATTTTCTTGGAAATTTACTTATACCTTTTTCAAAGAAAGAAGAACTTTCAAGGCTAAGTTCGATGATCAACGATTCTTTTCATTAGGTTTAACAATAAGTGATATGATGTAAAATTGGATCGCAATATAGAATTTATCATTATTTTCGATTTGATGTTTGATTTAAAAACATAGTCTTTAAGGCTCTTACGTCCATCAAAAATAATAAAAGAGAACGTTTGCAAATGATTGAAGAAGATATGAGAGTGTCTCTCTCCAATATTCTGTCCAGAATTAAAAAAATTTGTGCATCACATCAAGCTCCGATCTCGCATTAATTAAAATTGTTATTATTTACGTATTTATGCATCTTTGTGTAATTTGATATATTTGATAATAAAACTAAATTTAAAAAACAATAGCAAGACTAATATTTTACATGTAGGTATTTTGACAAAATTCAATGGACTTAAATTTTGATTTTGAACATGTAGAAACACTTTTTTTGCATTAAAATGCTACTTCAAACTGTCAATTTTTAAAATTTTTCTACTGGGCTCCCTCCCTGGATCCCACCCCAGTGTTGCGCATAATATTCGTTTTCGCAAAAATTCATCTGGCCATTAGCCCCCCTCATTCAGATTGTAGATCTGCCACTGGTCAAGGGTGTCATGATTTTTATTTTTCAATCAGGGGTGCCACTAAATGAAAAAGGTTGAAAAACACTGTTATAGAACATCACTAACTAATTTAAAAAAGCATATGCTAAATCTGCATAAAGAGATCGATTTACGTGATAGTGAATTATGCTCAAATGAAAGCTTATCTTCAACTGAAACTGTATACTCAACAGAAAGTGGAATTTAGTTTAGATGCCAACAAAATCCTAATTTGCCTGTTAAGAAACAATCTCAAATCAATGCAGCTTTTTTGAAAATGATCTATGAAGACTTTCAACCACTTTCCAACGTAGAAAATGAGGGCTTCAGAGATTTGTTTACGCTTTGAATCCAGATTATGTTTTGCCTAGCAGAAAACTCATTTTTCAGTCTCTTCTTCCAGCCCTATATAATGTAAAAAAATGAGTATTGTAGAAAAATTAAGTCAAATATTAAGTGTTTGCATTACTTGTGATGTTTGGACATCCTCCGCTCAACTGAATTACTTGGGAACCACTTGTCACTATATAGATGACAAATTTCAGTTGAATTCAATAAATCATGAGTGCACAATTCACCGAAGACACAGCTGTGAGACACAGCTGAAAATCTAGCAGAAACCCTCAGAAAATTGTTTAATGCCAGAAGAATTGACAGGAAAATAGCATTAATTGCTACCGACAATGCCCAAAATATGGTAAATATTGTGCGCACACAACTGACATTGAAGCATTTCGGATGCTTTGCACATTTTTTAAACCTAATTGTACAATCAAGTCTAATAGCAGCAAAAGAGGTCGTAGAAAAAGTTAAAACTATAGCAACTTACATTCGAAGAAGCAATATAGCAATGCAAAACTACGAGATTTTCAGATAGCAAATGGAAAAAGACCAAAGAAATTGAAATTGTCTGTTCCAACAAGATGGAATTCAACTTATTTTATGTTGCATTTTCAGAATTTGAGGAAGAAATTCGAGCAAACTGTTGGTGTGCTTAATATAATTCTCCCCCAAATTACTCCTGACAATTGGGTAGTTATAAAAGAAATGTGTCAAATTTTAAAGCCTTTTTTGGAAACAACAGAAGTTGTCAGTGGCGACAAATATATCACTGGGTCACAGGTGTATGTGTTTGTCCGTGGTTTAGAAAATGTGGTCAATCAATTGAAATAAGAAAGATCTTCATTTAACTTCTCAATCAGTGGTTTTTGAACTGGAATCACAATTAAAACAAAGGTTTAAAGATATTGAAAATAGTGCAACCTTGACTAATGCTACCACATTAGATCCTCGTTTTAAATTGTCAGTATTTGATAATTCAAATACAAAAAGAATGATGAAAGAGAGAGTTTTGAATATTTTGTACAACATGGTGGCTCAACATAGAAATGAACATGAAGATGAATCAATATCACAAGATCCTGACAGATCTTCCACATCTGCAGATGCATTGGATGAATTATCAATTTGGTCTTTTTTTGATAATGTCGCCAGAGCTCAGAAAGCAACAGAAACACCGCTTAGCAGTGCAATAATAGAATTAGACAGGTAGGCTTAAGTATTTAAGTCTTCAACTTAATATTTAGAATACTGTATAAGTATATTAATAAATATATATATACTTACGATATATAATGATTTAAATTACTTTTATAGTTATTTAGAAATACATTTGCTACCTAGATGAGATGACCCATTACAGTGGTGGGCTCAGAATCAAATTCTGTTCCCAAATATTGCCAAACTGGCTAGAGACCGCCTGTGTGTGATGGGTTCATCTGTTCCCTGTGAGCGAATGTTTTCAAAATCAGGATTACTGACAACTGACAGACGAAACAGATTATCAAGCAGCAAAATAAATAAAATTATTTTCCTGAATGGCTGCCATAATATTTGATTACATGTACTTTTATGTAACAATAGGTACAATTAAACTTCTTTTTATTACTGTAGTTCATCAGTTTATTATTGTGAAGTTCCCCAGATCGACGGGCGCATGATAACAGGCTTATGGCCTTACCGAGGTGCACAGCGCGTTTGTGGGTAAGGATAGATAATGAGGCAATTTTCGGTTAGAGACTACAGTCTTAACAACCTTAAGCTTCCATTTATTAAAACAGAAGGATTAACAAGCGAGCACTTTACAAGCATGTTCCCGATAATAATGAGAGGAAAATACCTTGAAGTAGGGAAAAGTCCGAATAAATATTTTGGTTCACTGAAAAGTTGACGAAGGATAAACTTTGGTATCTTCGAAGACGGAGAAGATGGTCGGACACCTGGATTCGACCTTGCGGTTCTTGATTAAAACGGACGATAAATACTTCCGGAGATGAACGATTTTCACTGGTTCCTCGGCGGAAGCGAGTGATGGTTTTAGCACTTTTTCGATCGCTGTTCCTTCTTCGACAATCGTTTCGATGTTGACGACAGTCCTTTTTCCTTCCTCAATTATTTGTTATTTATTTATTTTTTGACAAGTCTCTTTTGACGACCTTCGTCTGTCTTCTTTAGTCCGGACTCAAAGAAGAACCCCCAGAAAGTTCTTACAGTCACTTTTATATCATCTTGTTTATCTCTAACCTTTCACCTCCAAGAAAGATGATTGTAAATTATTTTCGAACATTTGTTTTAGCGCGACACCTGTGTTTATAGTTAAACATGATTTAATTCAATCAGGGACAAGAGTCCACGGGCCGGGCTTCGGATGATCGCGTGTCACATTGCGGTGTCTCCCTCTCTCCCTCTCCCCCGCATTCCTTTCTCCGTTCTCCCCGCTAATAATAATAAAATAAAAAATATATATAATGATAAAAAAAGAAATAGAAATTCGGAGGTGAGGAGACACACCACATCCGACTCGCGTTCCTGTCCCTCAGATTATTATTAATGAAGCACCTATTGATTTATCTGTGCAATAAAAATTAGTAATTATTTAAGTTGCTGATTAAATAAATCTTAACATTTAACTCTTTTACAAGGGGAAAAGATCATTTTGACATACTGTGGCGGCATTGATAAAATTAAAATACATCATCGCTGTAGAACTGTGTATTTTGACCCATACATTTGCCACCAGATGGCGCAAAATATCGAATTCACTGTAAAATTCACAGTGAACGTAAAGCGTCACTGTGACTTCGAAATCGCTGTTATCATCATAACACTACTCATGGGACGTGTCCGGCGACAAAAGCCGTATTCAACAAGTTGAATATTTCGGGCGATAGACGTGCGCAGTCAGACCAAGTGTGCGCAGGAAAATCGAAGTAATGGATGACGTTGAAACTCGAAACGAGATAGTCGATATTGATTGGATCTCATTATGTATGTCACAAGCTTCAATGGGTGCGTTCATAGAAACGTAGGCAACAACCCTGGTCGTGTAGGTAACGACTCAATTCGTTAATTTAATATTTCATATGGTTGAAAATGTTAATTAAATTAAACGTTTTCTTTAATTTTTATATAAAAGAAATCCCCTATTACATCACTGAAGTCCAGTAATAAAAAAATCCATTTTTAATATTAAGAGTACTTAGCTACTACCTGTATTTAAACTCGCTTCAATAATTTTGATTTAGAAAAGAGATTACTAGCATTAGAGATCACATAAATAAATAGTGTATCCACATATTCCCGAACGTCACTTGCCGAATCATATTTACCAATTTTCACTTGTTAAAAATCCTATTTGTCGAAATGTCATTTACAGTAATTCGATTTTTTGTTGCATCTTCTAAATCAACTTCTCTGAAGAAATGCTATAAAAATATTTATGAAAATTACTTATCTTTTTTTGAGTAACTGGGAATCCATTTTTAATATTAAGAGTACTTAGCTACTACCTATATTTAAACTCGCTTCAATAATTTTGATTTAGAAAAGAGATTACTGTTCACTAGCATTAGAGATCACATAAATAAATAGTGTATCCACATATTCCCGAACGTCACTTGCCGAATCGTATTTACCAATTTTCACTTGTTAAAAATCCCATTTGTTGAAATGTCATTCACAGTAATCTAAATCAACTTCCCTGAAGAAATGCTATAAAAATATTTATGAAAATTACTTATCTTTTTTTGAGTAACTGGGTGTTTTCGTAATGAAATTACCAATTTTACCTTGTGAAAATCTGCTAGACTGTTTCTGGAGAATCCGGAATTGATTTCAAGTCCTAAATCTGTAGATTTTTTTTGGAGGGATTCGAACCCTGGCTATTAATCTTGATTCTTCAGATTTACAACCGATTCCATCGTGAATTTTTGTTCAATGTATAGTAGCTCTCTAATGGTCACTTCTCTATGAGAATCATTTATCATAAACTATTGTAAGTATTTAAAAAAAATTATTCAAATCAGTTACCATCTCCAATTTTAATTTTTACAGAAATGTAATGTATAAAAATCAATTTATGTATAAAATAATGGAGAAACCTATTGAATAAAAATATATTATTTTTAATCATATAAATGATTTTTTGAATTGTATAAAGTTCAAATCTTATTAACTAATTAGTAAAAGTTAGTAAATAAGATCGGGTAAGTTCTGTTAGAAAGATTAATTTTATATAAAGATTAATGAGTGAGATTGTAAAGTTAAAGTCAGTTTTAATAGAAAAAATGAAATATATATATACCAATTCCCACTGATATTCGTGGTCAGTTGTATCTAAAAGATTTGGAACTTATATTTGGGCAAGTGACGTTCCAGAAAATTGAGTTTAATCAAATGAAAATCAGGCAAACGGGATTCGAGCAACGAAATTTACAGCTATCAAATTTATTCTTGCCTATTAGGTTATAGGAAAATAATATTATTTATAAGAGAGATTCATGCGGAAATCTAAATTTCATTATCTTCAAATTTGTTTCTTTGCCTCTTTTATAGGGAAATTTCTTTAAAAATATAAATATTTAATTCCTTTAAAGAAGAGATTTTAAGGAGTGAAATATTTAGATTTTTTTTTAAGAAAATTCCCTATAAAAGAGAGAAAGAAATAATGTACAGTCTCCGGTTATGTAGAGACTACTTATTATATTAATCCACAGCTAAAATCGGGTATATTAGCTTAATCCTTTCATCACTACCAGCATAAATACTTTACCAATGTTTATACTTCATTTGTAGTTAAATTTAAGTTCATTTTTAATGTTTGTCAATTTTTTTAAGTTCATTTGTAGTTAAATTTTCCTGATTTTAAATTAGTAACTACTCGCACCATCATACTATGTCATACTTTTATTAATCGAAAATTATCTGGAATTTGTCTGGTTCCAAATTCTCGACCATTACTGAATAGTGGAATCTATAACATGTAAATGTGAAGATGAAAACAAATTAAATGTAATTGACTTTATTTTTAATTGTATTTATTTTTTAATTGTAGAAAACAATCATATTTATAACATTAAACTGATATCATCAATAGATAATTTATAAAATGAAGAACAAAAAAAAAATTATGTCACGCAAATTTTAATAATTTAATTGCGGCAATGCATTGGAAGATTAGGAAAATTTTTTTTTTTTTACAAAATTTTAATTATGCCACGCAAATTTTAATAATTTAATTGCGGCAATGCAATGGAAGATTAGGAAAAAAATTTTTTTTTTTTTACAAAATTTTACAAAAATGAGATAAGCTCGAAATAAAAATATAATTTAATTGATCGTATTTTCTGCAGAATTGGCAATTTACACTATATTTTTTAAAAAGGAGAGCAGTGAATGTGTGAAAAAGCAGCAGCTTAGATCGAATTTCGAATTTCACTATACATAATTTTTAAGAGAGCCAAATCCATGTCTATTATTCACCATCTTTCAATGCACCAACCATTTTATCATGACTGTGACCAGCTCGCAATGGGCTTAAAATCGATTCTCTGCTTTATATCCCTTGCGAAGATTTGGTAGCGTAAAATTTCAAAACAACTTAATCTAATCTTAAAAAGAAGCTACACAATGGCAAAAAAAAAAAAAATAAAAAAAAATTTTAATGCAAACTGCTAAAACTGAAAGTCATATATATGTTTGCTTACTCACCAGAACTATGCACCATTGCTTGCAAATATGAAAAAATGGATATTGGATGGCGGCAGTTTCATACAAATATCTCATATGAACAATTTATAACTCTCAGAAATTAAAATGGAGTTAGAAAAACTATTGCACAGTTATGTTCGACTGATTTGCATTAAAATATTCGAATATACCGCGACTTAAAACTAATACAAACTATCTGGATGGCTGAAGAACGTCAAAAAGATTTTCGACGAAGAAATTACAGATGAAATAGAATTAAATACCTAAAATTTTTGATATTTGTACTTAAAGAAAGCATTCGTTTCAATGCAAGACAGCATCGGAAGTCAGTATTGAGTCTATGGGCGAGTATAGTAATTATTACTATAGGATCCCATAGACTTAATACTGACTTCCGATGCTGTCTTCAAGTGTTTTTTTTTTTTTTTTCTTACTCCAGTTAGTGTACGGTATTAATAATGTTTACAGTTCTTTAAGAGAGGAAATAAAATCAAAAAAATTTTATAAACTTATATAGGATTTCATAAAGGATAAGTACAAAAATGGCAAAAGTTACAAGAAAAAAAATATGTTACGTTATTTATTATTTAATAAATGAATATTTCGGAAGACATCAACGTAACCTTTTAAAGAATATTTAAAGAATTGTATTTATGGAAACATAACTCCGTTCTTACATTAAATTAATTTTAGAAAGCGAGCGTTAAATTTCCATCTACGTTACTCTTATCGAAAATTTTATTAGTTTAGCAAATATAAATTAAGTAGGTCAATTTATAGTCAGAGTTATAAAGAAATTGATGGAAAACTGATAGAAAAGAAAGCTAGGAGAACCGTAAAATATAGTATTTACACGAAATATTTTATTTCCACGGTTTGTAAAAATAAATTGAATCGTTTTATGTATCGCATTCTACAAAGAAAATATTGTAATCGATACGTTTTAGATATACAGCACTGTATATCACCACAGTCGCCTCTAGATATTCTTATAGGACCAGTTTCATCAATTTTGACATGGTAACAATCGTGTAAACATACAGAATATTTCATATGTTAAGTTTAGTAATATTAATGTAAATAAACAGCTGTCATAGCAGTCGTGAGAAATTTATACTAGATGATGGAGTAAATTAATCTGAAAGATTATTGCGAGTATGAATGCAAATGTTATTCCGATTTCTTGTGAATTTGGGCGGTTGTCAAGGGCTGATTGTCAACCAACACCTCAACCTCTGGAGGTCTAAGTCTGGATTAAGATAAGAAAAAGCTATTATTTTAGGTTTTTCTTTACAGAGAATTAAAGAGCTACTTGCATTGCATAAAAATGAAGCTAGGATGGGCACTGTCTTCTTAGAAGGCATCTTCACCTAATTGGGATTGTTGATATTCCCAATTGTAAAAATGTCAAGGAAGAGATGAAAGTCCTCTTCATATTTCGTGTGATGCAGGAAAATGTAACCCAAGATCATATCATAACAATAATGGGATTCTGTTTACAGTATTCCATTGAAGAAGTTATTGTCTTTCATGATTAAGACGGGACTATTGAAGGTGCACAATAGACCATTAATGATCGCAGTGATGGATCTACGCAAAGACCCCTTTCTTACATTGGATGCGATAATTCTGAAAGAGTTTCAACAGATATTATCTAGTTATGTAGTTTTTTAATCGAAAAAATAAATTATTATTTTGCGTATTTTAGTTTATTGTTGCAACACAAATTTCTAGATGATACGTAGTTTTATTATTAAATTTTAATTATAAGAAAGTAGTGATTTTTATAATGCAAATAGGAGAGCATGTAACGAAATCTTTTGCTTCAGTTCTTAGAAATTAAATGCAATTACAGTTTTGATACAGCGAAACCAATTTAACAGCGGTATCGATTAACGATACGTTTCTTATAATGCCATCGTTTCTATTTAACGATAAATTTCGATTAAACGATAACCTATAGTCCTATAATTTGCCACTACTATATATATCTGTACCTCGGAGGCATATGACACTATGTCTAATTTCAAAAAAATGGACATAGTGTCATATGCCTCCGATTTACAGATTTACAGGGTGATTCACCTAAAGTGTGACAACCGATTTTCTCCGCAACCGCGTTAGATAGGAAATTGATCTAAACGGGGAAGATACTCGTATTAAAACGATCTTTAATTTGATGTATCATTCGTTACGCTATGACTTCTGTAAATGAGAAAAATCGGGGATAAAATTTTCGTAATAACGCTATGTGGCCGTGCTATTTCCTGGATTTTAAACGCTCTGTACCTTAAAAATTATTAGTTTATTTAAAAAATGAACGAACTTTTTTTAATTAAAAAAAGTTCGTTCATTTTTTAAATAAACTAATAATTTTTAAGGTACAGAGCGTTTAAAATCCAGGAAATAGCACGGCCACATAGCGTTATTACGAAAATTTTATCCCCGATTTTTTCTGTTTACAGAAGCCATAGCGTAATGAATGATAATCAAATTAAAGATCGTTTTAATACGAGAATCTTCCCCGTTTAGATCAATTTCCTATCTAACGCGGTTGCAGAAAAAATGGCTTGTCACACTTTAGGTGAATCACCCTGTATATTCAGCGGACTCGCGTACAACGCGGGGAATACGTTCCGCGTTACAGGAAATCGCGTTATAGGAGACACGCATTATCAGACGGTTTTATGCAAATTTAAGATTGTCTCTGAATTATTTTATAAACCTTTAATTCTTTTATAACTATTACCTTCACTGTGTATATATAAACAATAGGTAAATGTATTATGCATTATACGTTTCTAATCAAAAAGTCAAAAAGTATGCCAAATGTTAAAGTTGTCCTACGCATTATACGAAACTGTTTATAGCGTTGTATGAGTACTAGTAGCAATTTTTAAGTTGTGTTATAGGGGAGCGCATTATACATCAATTCGGCCAGCTCCTGGATGGATTTCAGTTCATCAGCAATCATCTCTCATATCTATTTGATAAGTTGTTTTTCAATTCGATATATTAGAGTAAGGAATTGTTTTATTACTTTACACACTACATTTTCTTCATTTATCTATATTTCTGTAAAAATTAATGTTTTAATATATTACTGTAACATTTATTCATTAAAAATTACACAGTTGATTCAATATAAATTACGTTTTTACGCTAAAAATTATCCACTTCCCACCGTCTCGAAACCAATTAACTCTTTAATTTGTATTTCCTATATTCGATTAACCTAGTTTCGTGCAACCAGTTAACATCGTTAACCGAGATTCCCCTGATTTTAATTCCGTTAATTGATTTCTCTATCTCTCTCTTTTTTTTTTAATCAGTTGCTATACTATTTTCGAAATTTCAACGTAGTTTAACTAATTTTCTAATGGAAAAAAAGAAAATTTTCCATTTGTTTTGACTGTAACTCTGTGGAAAATATTACACTCATCTTTGATAAGCTTGATATATTCCACACTTATACACACAGATAAGTTTATTTTGACCATCTCTACTAGTCCGAATATAGTCTCGCCTACGCTTATAAATATTTTACTATAAAAGAAGCTGCTGTTTACTGAATTCCCAAATCTCATCCGACAAACGTCAGCATTCATTCATTTTCTAAGATTTCCAGATGATTATATTTGTAGCGCATCACTTAAGATGCATAACTCGATGACGTTCCTACATTTTCATCGTTCGAAATTTCTAAAAAAGTTAACAAGATTTTGTTAACTTTTTTAGAATAATATAAAAATAAATGAATATTTTTTCCCTTCTACTCGAATCCTATTTTGAAAACACACTCTCTTCGATATTTGTCAAATAATATTAATTTTCATAAATAACAGGTATTTTTTTTATAAATGAAATGAATGAAAACAAGTGAATAAAAATATATTTATATATTTGTCAGAGGCTGGTTGACAGCTCAGTACCTCATCCGCTGGAGATCTACTCCTGGATTAAGGCAAGCAAGAGCTATTATTTTAGGTCTTTCTTTATAGAGAACTAACGAGTTGCTTGCAATGCATAAAAATGAAGCTAGGATTATCACAGGGCACTGTCATCTTACAAGGCATCTTCACCTAATTGGGATTGTTGATAGTCCCAACTGTAGATGTCAAGGAGATGAAACTCTTTTCACATTTTGAGTGAATGTGTAGCTCCTTACAGGGCACTGTCATCTTAGAAGGCATCTTCACTTAGTTGGGATTGTTGATAGTCCCAATTGTAAATATATCAAGGAGGAGATGAAACTCCTCTTCACATTTTGTGTGAATGTGTGGCTCTCAGAGCTAAGTATCATCTTGAGTTGCATTTTCCTGCACTGGAAGATCTGTTTACAGTCCGATTAAAGAAGATACTATCTTTGGTGGTTAAGACAGGACTTCTTATGGATGATTCTGTTGAGGGTGCACAATAGACCACTGATGGTCACTGTGCAAGCCCCCTTTTCTTACAATACAATACAATAGTTTATTAATTCGATTCCAACAAGACATAATTTATTCGCCATGTAAATTGATGTAAAATAAATTTTAATTAATACCATGTTTCAACGGAAAATGAAGGAAATACTGTTAGAATTGAAGTGGATTAAGGAAAATTACAAGTGGACAAAGTGACATAGATACAGCAATCAACGTCATCTCCAGTTTCTCATTGAGACGTGAAGCAGTTTCGTCTTACATTCAATGACCCGTTGTGGAATTGGTTAGAACTGGACCAAGAAAATTCCTAGAATCTATTGTTTCCTTCGTTTCTACAGAATCCTTTACACTATTTTCGAAAAGAATACTCGAAATTACGGGCATTGGATTAAGATTCAAGCATTAAATATTTAATCTAATTATTTAAAACTATCAATAATCAAATTATTATAAAATTAAATTCACGGTGATTTCGTCGTTTTGAATTTATTCAGTCTCAATTTAATGTTTACTTAACATTAAATCCAGAAAATTAATCAGAGCAAATTGGTAAAGGAAGCAAACACGAAATTAAAATTAATTTTTTTTTTTTTCTTAAAAACGACATTTTTAAAAATTAAATTATTTTATAACTTAAAAAATTTGAAAAAAATCTAAATTATTAAAAAAATAATTCCGATTTAAAATAAAATATTAGACCCAATTATAAAAGAAATAATTACAGATCTACTGTTTGTTATATGAATTAGTCCATATTAAATTTATTATAAAAATATTTTATAATATAGTATACAAGAAAATTTTATATTAATGCTACTATTATAGAACTTATACTACTATAGTATTAATACTATATACTTACCAGTATACTATGTATACTTATCATCATTATATTATTAATAGTCAAACGTGGCTGGTTGGCTGGCTGGATGTCCCTTTTTCGGTTGAACTACTGTACCAGTTTCTATAAATAGAGTATCTTTAGAAAGGTCTAATTTTTGGATGTCTGCGACAGTCCAAATGTTGAACTACTGTACCAGTTTATATAAATAGAATATCTTTAGAAAGGAGCAATTTTTGGATGTCTGCGACAGCCCAAATTGTTTGTTATTATTAATAATTTAAAAATTAAAGAATAAAAATTACATTGAAATTGTAGTTCCTCTAAAAAGACAGAATTCGCAGATGGCGCTGTAACATAATAATGGATGCCATTTTGCGATTCCCTCATCGATAGATTCCTTACACGAATTCAGAGATGTTTTCGTCATTATATAGGTATTATAAGATTATATTTCGGCTCATTTATATGAGCGGGTAATTTCTAGTATTATACACTATATATACTAACACAGTGGTACCTCGACTTACGAACAGCTCAATATACGAACTTTTCGAGATACGATCTTTTTCATATCCCATTTTGGCCTCTAGATACCAACTTATTCTCGAGATACGAACCGTGATACTTTTTTAAATATTATATCCGTAAAATATTTTCTATAGGTTTCGTATAAAAATATTTCAATTATTTTTTGAAATATGCGTATATAACTGTTAATGTGATAAAGAACGCTCATTCTCGACTTACATAAAGTAATTTTTAACTGGTCACGCTAGTTAAAACTTAGGAGACAAAAAGAAGCGACTGATGATGACAAATCGAAAACCGAACTGTAAAACAGTCACAAGAAATTTTTTTTATTTAATTGATTTTTATACAAAGCATATAAAACCAAAGATTTCAAAAATAAAAAATAATTGTACACAAATACATATTATTATTATTATTATTATTTTCAAAATTTCTAAGTCTGGGAACGGATTGATTGATTTCCCATAACATAACATGGAAAACTGGGTTTCAAGATACGAACTTTTCGAGTTAAGAAATGGTGCCAGGAAAGAATTATGTTCGTAAGTCGGGGTATCACTGCATATAGATACCATATAGTATAGTATAGTATATAGTTCTATACTGTACTACAGTATAGAACTATAGATATTTTATAATACAGTATAGAAAAGAATCTTTTCTTCTATACTGTATTATAAAATATCTTATAATTAATCTAATATGGACTAATTTATTTAACAAGTAATACATCTGTAATTATTTTTTATAACTTAGCCTAATAGTTCGAATAATTTTATTTTGATAATTTTGAAACGATGATTTATAATTTCATTGAAATTTCTGAAGAAAAAAATAACCTTACTTACTGACGAACATAAACTTACTTACTTTTATTAGTTACCTTCAACTTCAAGTTCTGCACATATCGAATATTCTTCCTGTATTGACAAATTCATTCACATCTTTATCATATTTTTTTCTACATTCATTTTTGTTACATAACTCAAGACTCTTCTAATAATGGTTATCACATTCTAAGAATTTATCAGTGATGCCTGACTTGCTTCCTCTCTTTTCTTCATTTTTCTATGTGACTTATCTTTCTTTCTTCCCTCTTTTTATCAGCTGAACATTTTGTGTATCAGCTCAGAATTTTTTTATATTTACACATATCTATGAACAACAGTATGCTAATTAATTACAATCATAACTTAAACTTGTGATTAAAATCTTCTATAGTATGAAGGGCATCATGTATGTAAAAGAATGAATACTAACTGAGTAAACTTTTCTCCAGGCGATTCCTTGAATGATTAATGATGAGGAAGATTAATGCTGAAAGTTATGAGACTTTTTTCACCAGATCTAAATGCCAATTAATGATGCCAATAAATGAAGCACTGTTTTAGTAATTTAAATAATTCAGTTCGTATTAATATAAAATAGATGTTTCTATTTATTTTTTCTATTCATAAACTTAATAAAACATGTTTATATATTACTGATGATGTCGTCCAGATACTTTCATAAAAGTTTTATAAATTATCAAATAAAATATAAAGTAACGTGAAAGCATTTACTGATAGCTAACATGCTGACTTTATATAAGATTCTTAGATAAGCAAAGATATCTGAAAAAACATTTACCGAAAAAATCCACTTTATCAAAGTACGTTATGATAATATACTCTTATAGACATGTATGACATTGCTTTATGTCGACAACAATTTTCTACACGTCAAAAAACATTACTTTATGACAAGAAAATTATCCAAGAATTTTACAGTTTGTTGATAAGGTCCTTAACTTAGATGCGAAATATATTATTATTATTATTATTTTTATTATTATTAGGTGATAGGTTTATTGGAGAGCACTTTATCTAAAATTAACTTTCTCTCTCTCTAATGGAACCAATTAAAATTTATTGGAAAGAGGAGATGTTTAATGGATCGGGAAATAGCTGAGGAACTTCGAATAATAAATGACATTTATAATCTTATAAAATTTCTGATCTTTATGACGTGTCATACGAGAAATAATTAGCAAACTGTTGCTAATTTGCAAGTTATTTTTGTTCCATTCTATATGTGTCAACTTAAAAATCTCTCATAAATCATTTTTCCTCTTCGCAGAAATGTTATTCTGTTCTCTTCGTCTGTTTATCATCGTCAATTTTCGATCGATCGTTATCGCGACTCACTTCAAAGCAGATACACTTACTTTTTTTTTTTTTATCGGTGATGAGGAGATTACATTTGCACAGTATTTTCTTCTTTTTTTATATAAATGAAAAATACAAAATCTAGAAATGACTTCGATAGTTAATCTATAGTTCAAAAGCCAAAGGTTAACGCGATATAGAGGCTGAAAATTTCACAGTGCGTGTGGTTTTGACACTGCGCTTTCGCCTCGCTACGTTGTGCAGCGCAACGCATCCTGTTGTGCACCGCGACGCGTGTGTATCTCGTTAACTTTTGACCTTTTGACCCCTAGTACATTACGATTTGTATCCTTAATTTTCGATATAAAATTTTAATTATTTAAATACAGTATTAGTACTGTAGAATTCAAAAGCAAATTTTATAAATTTTTTAATGTTTTTTTTCGAGATTGAATTATACAATCTCGGGAAAAAACATTTAAAAATTTATAAAAAATAAATAATAAATATTAAATAATTCTCTAGAAAGATAAATATCAAAAATATTCTTTAGGAACATTTTCTATTGATGTTTTTCAATTATTCAGAAAACAAGCCTGAATAACTCTTATTTTAAATCTTTAATGGAAAATATAAATCGAAGTAGAGATGTTATACAATAAATGGTGGATGAAAAATGATATTCAAAAGAAAATAGCGAGTTACATTAAGATAAATATAGATAACTTAAGTAAAAATAGGAAAAATAATAATTGATATGTCAGGCAATAAAAAACAAAAATCAACTTGTTTCCTCTGAAAAATCGTTGCTAAACAAAGTTAATTTAGATATTTGTTATATTAAAAAAGAAATTTTGTTGACATGCTTTGGTGAAAGTAAAATCAGATGAACATAAAAATTAATAAAGCATATTATAATTGCACAAGTATCTTGTTCTTCTTAATGTTTACAATACTCTTCGTGCAGAAGTATCATATTTTTCAAGTAAAGTTTTAACATAACATCAAAAAAATGTCAAATAGTTTTATTAATGAGAGTTGTCTCATTTTAAGAAACATTTTTTTCTACGTGTTTTCTCGTTTTAATGAAGAATGTTCGCAACGTGTTCTAATTTAAAAATGGTTATAAAAACATAATTATTAGCACTTGTCAGGTTTATACTTATCATCTCTGTTTGAAGATTTATACATCATTTTTTTGGTACAATTGCATATATTGATACTTAAATTAAGAGCACAATTACATACATTGCAAAACCCAGCAAAAAATGTCACCGATCGATAGGGGATCAAGACACGCAAAATATTCCTAATGAACTAGGAGTCAAAGATCAAAGGTTGCATACATTGCAAAACCCAGTAAAAAATGTCACCGTAGATAGGGGATCAAGACACGCAAAATATTCCTAATGAACTAGGAGTCAAAGATCAAAGGTTAACGCGATATAGAGACTGAAACTTTCGTAGCGCGTGTGATTTGATACTACGCTTCGCCTCGCTACGGCTTGTAGCGCGACGCGTCCTGTTCCCATGATCTGCTATCTATTCTACCTAGACGCGTGTATATCTCGTTAACCTTTGACCTTTGACATCTGGTTCATTTGGAATATTTTGCGTGTCGTGATCCTTCTATCGATCGGTACCATTTTTGTTAGGTCACGACACGCAAAATATTCCTAATGAACCAAGTGTTACTTCATCCGTTTCAGTTCTAAAGAATTTTATCTTGATACTTTTATGCAGAATCATCCAGAAACAATTTTCCGGTGAATAAATTAAGCTAATTCACATCAAATAGTGAATTATTAACATTCAGTTTTTTTCCAGCCCAAATTTTTTCTTACTTTTTATATATCGATGTCGTTGCACTTTAATTTTGTTTTTCATATCCTCTTCCAAGTTTGGTTTTTGATTTTCTCTTCCCATTTTATTAAATATTTTTGGGATAAAAGAAGAAAATGATGAATGCTTACGAGAGAAAAGAAGTAAATATTAAACAATAAAAAAATCGAAGTTCATTAGTCATTAAAAGAGGAAGAGATGAAAGGATCTCTTATATGATAAACATGGAAAGAAATTAATAAAATTATCATTCCCAAAAAATTTGAATATAAAAAGAATGTGCGTGCGATGTCTCTTAAAATAGTAAACTATATAAAAAATATAAAAAATAAGATTTTTATGAAAATGATTTCGGAAGTTAGATCATAATTTATTTCGTCAGCATTACTACGAAAGCTAAATATAATATTTATTCGTATGATGTAGTCTATTGACTTCTTTCTGAAACAGGGAAAAACCATTTCTGACTTGGCAACAGGAAATAGGCGGTTCGTCTAAAATATCTGCTATTTATCTAAAACAACCTCTATTAAATATCAGATGCGAATTCTATTTTTTCAGAATAAATTTCAAAAAAAATGATTTTCATATTCCTCTTATGAGCGAACGTTTATCTGTAAATAATACGAACGATAATATACGTTTATAGAGGTTTATCGACTCTAAAATGAGATGCCAAGGGGCATGCTGTATATTTTATTGTATTTTATTTTTACAACTGATCATTGAGATCTCAATTGTAAAAATTCCGTTATTTGATACTGAGATTTCCATAGCTTATAAAATACTACAAACTGTGTTAACGGTAAAATTTTGTAATCATCTATATATAAAATATCAGTAATATTTTTATAACATTTAATTATATTTTATATTTTACCAGTTGTCAAAATTCAGCCGAAACATTTTGATATTGAAGAATATAATGTTTCGAATATTTTTCGTAAAATGAATAAAAATATTCGGGTTAAAACTTAAACTACAAAATGAATCGACAGAAGAAACTTTTACTGATAGTAACGCAAGTTAATATTCAAACTGAAATATAAAATAGCATTATAAGCAAATATGTGGAATGAAACTATTTCTTAAGAATAACAAAATTTATATACAGTAGTATAAAGATTAATCGAAAGAATTGCTGAAGCAATGTGATTTTCATGCTGTGTCTAAGTTGCTGGTAATACATGATAGTTTTTCTGGTAGGATTCTACTTTGACTGCTTCATGTTTACCATCTTCGCATCTGTGAATAATAACTCAGATTAAAGCATGTCGTAATGCTTGTCACTGCTTTCATGCTTGATAAAGTTATGTTAATATGTGATAAAGTTATGTTACTTTAATATGAGTACGCGAAGCCGCGAAAACGCAATGCAGTCAAAGTAAAATCCTACAATCTTTCTCATATTAGACATTTTTTTACTCGCACGAAAAATTTAAATAAACTTATAATAATATATAACTTAATTTTCTTTTATTAATTATTTTGATAATTATTTAAATTAAAAAATTTATTTTAAAAATATTTTTTTTAATTTATTCACTTTAGTATACAGTAATAAAAGGATGATTTTAATTCTTAATAATTACCGCTTTTCACTAGGCAATTAATCTTGTAGAAGTTAGTAACTAAGTGTTAGAGTATCAATAAATCTTGTTTCAAGATAGTCGGCCGGATGGCCGCGTGGTAAAGCTGTGGCTTACCACCCTGGAGAATCCGGGTTCGAATCCGGGTCCTACACCTTCCGTTTTTCAGGAAGGGGCTGGGCCTGTTGAACTTCAACCTTCCGGTTGATCCCTTTAGTATACAGTAATAAAAGGATGATTTTAATTCTTAATAATTACCGCTTTTCACTAGGCAATTAATCTTGTAGAAGTTAGTAACTAAGTGTTAGAGTATCAATAAATCTTTTTTCAAGATAGTCGGCCGGATGGCCGCGTGATAAAGCTGTGGCTTACCACCCTGGAGAATCCGGGTTCGATTCCGGGTCCCACACCTTCCGTTTTTCAGGAAGGGGCTGGGCCTGTTGAACTTCAACCTTCCGGTTGATCCCATCATGGGTGTTGGCCAGCCTGTGATGGGCTCTACACCACCCTGAAGGATCCGGGTCCCACACCTCCAGTTTTTTAGGAGAGGTCCAGGCCGGTCCTGTTGAACTTCAACCTTCAGGTTGATCCTATCATGGGTGTTGGCCAGCCTGTGATAGGCTCTACAAGTGGTCGCCGCTAGATAAAGTATATCCCTTGTGTGATATGGTAGCTTAACAATACTAACCTAATCTTGTTTCAAGAACAGAAATAACAGCAAGATCTGTCTTAAAATCCTTAAAGGATGTTTTGATAATTCAAACATTATGTGTCCTATACATTTAAATATATATATTTTTTTATTTATGACATCGAAATGTACATAACAATAATCATTTTATATACTGCATATTAAATTAGAAGTTAAGAATAAAAACAAATACAGTAATACAAAACAATGTATAGTGTATTGATTTCCATAATATATTCCGAACTGATAGAGAACTCAGAATAAATATTTTATATGGAAGTTTATTCATGAAAAAAATACTAAAATAGAAAGAAACAATTCGTTACTATTCAGCTATAGAGAATACATTAGTATAATCAATTTTAAAAAGGAAAATATTTATTCAATGTTATAAAATTTACAACATGATGTTAATTAATTATATATTCAAATTGAATAGTTTTTAATCCATAAAGTATGGTTCCAGTTCCGAAAGATCGTCATTTGTATGGAAAAGTTATCTTTATGAGAAAACATAAGTAATGTTCCGTGATTAGGCAACTAAATCCCATAATAAAACAATAAAATTACAAAATACAGTCGTTTAATTTAAAGAAAATTATTACATCTATTAATATATAAAAAAAAAACATTAGCATTGTGACAGATAAGGGAGTTGAAAATTAATTATTTTGTTTCATTTAAATTGATCTTTTATTTTTACGATACTTAGATGATAATGATAATAAGATTATGTAAAATAATAAAATAAATCTAAAAAAATATAACTATGGCATTACGGTAGTGAAATCAAAGTCAATAACTATGGTCATTTCAATAAATTGTATCATACGAGAGCATGCCTTAATATGATAAGTATGATTCTAGATCTGTACTTGTATGGGACGTGCAATGGTTACAGTTTTGCAATTGCTGAAAGAGATAGGAAACCTATTAAACAATTTAGCTCTTTGAAGAATGAATATCAAATGAGAAGAGTATACTGTAGAAAAGAATAAAGAAATAAGAAAAGGATTCCTCTGCCAGAAAAAGAATGGCATGCTATTAGCGGAAAAGAAAGCCAGCAATCATTTTTCCGCTAAAAGAAAGCAAGCAAGCAAGTAAGACACCCTTTACCTGCTTGTTACGATGAGACTATGGGTGAATTCTGTATCCATAGAGACTTAAAAGTTTCTTTGGCTGCAGAATTCATCCACAAAGGCCTACAATCTCATCCACGATGGGACCTACAATTTCATCGTAACAAGCAGGAAATTTTTAAGTCTGTATTGGTGTAGAATTCACTCAATTTAATATAGTGATCCTTGATTTTCTTGCAATTTTTTTTTAGAAGCTGTAAGAATTGTCAAGGATTATTGCATATAATTAAGTTGAATGGATAATTCAGTTATGCCACCTGACGTGATATAGACGGCGGTTGGCTTGATACTGTGATGAGGTCAAAAATTGGTTGAAGGATGGAAATCGGTGGACAGAACCCAAACAGACTGTTTAAAGAAATCTGAAAATATGGAATTTAATATCGATTTCGGTTTTTCAGGTGGAATGCTTTATCCAGAACTAACAACTGACTAGAATGAAAAGTTGATAAATGATAGAAAGTGGAATCAAGTTAGCAGTAATACTTGGTAGGAGAATAGATTTAGCTTGAATAAGAGAAAAAGGCGAAATGGGAAGAATGGATGCGAACAAAAATCAACAAGATAATCGCACGAAAGCATACTTGACTTCATCCTGGAAGACCGGGATCGAACTCTGAGCCTAATGGCTGCATGGTAAAACTCCTTCAATTTGCTAATGAATGCATGTTCAATTTTGATTCGCATCTCGGATTTTATTCTGGAGTTTGAATCTCCCTTGTTTAATTCAATATTTCATTTGATAGATGATCTTATTAGGCGTATAAGTGATCGGAAAATGAAAACTCGAATAGCCTCGTCTCTTAGGAAACTCTGATTAGAAGCATAAAACAGCTGATTAATAGCGTAAAACAGTAAAGAATGTAGTCAGAGCTATCTTCTTCTTTTAGAATTATTACAGACAAGAGTTAAATTAGGTAAAGCATGATAGTAAATACAGAATTTTAGACGAAAATTTGGAAGAAGAAGTAATTCTAAAAGAGATAGCAGAAAACAAGGGAGGATAGTGATGTTGAAAAATACAGATGTGCATAATTTAAGTAGCAATACGAATTAAATTTGATTTGAACTTAAAATAAATGAAACATAAATACATATCTAATGAAATATATATTTACATTTGCTGAAAGCGATAGATAGCATATTCATAAATATCCTCCCTATCCTAAAAATTGAAAGATAAAGTAAAAAAGTATAGAAAAATATGAGAAAAGAGAGAGCGAATTATTCCAGATAAAATATAGCAGGCCACTAGAGTAAAGAAACAATCCTTTAGTCACCTCTGACGACATGTGGATGAGATAGTTGTGAATTCTATTCGCAGCCCATAGAAGAATAATAAAATATATAGTTTACATTTTTATTGTATGTAAATATATCTAATTCAAATATATAGGCTATAACTTTATTGATACAAAAATTAAAAAACAGAAAAATCGTTTAATATATTTTAATTTTCAATAAAAAAATATTTTTACAATTCGTATATAAATATTATATAAATATGCAATATACTATGAAATAAAAACGGTTAGAATGCTATTCATGCATACATTAATATGATTGAGGTCCATTTGCGCAAACAGCGAGAGAGATTCATTTGAGCATCTAGTCCTTGTTCAACCATCAATATGATAATAATGAAATATGTATTCGTATGAAAATTTGTAAATCAAAATTCAAGGAATAGCATAAATAAGTACGATGTAAATGAAATATCGTTTAATTCTTTGAGATTACAAATAATATTAGAAGTTTAATTATTTCGAGAGGAACGAAGTCCCATATTTTTCAGATTTTAATGCAAAAAAAATTATTAATATTTGCGATATATATATATACACGATTTTCTCGGTAAAAAATTTTGCATTCTGCTAGAGTGAAACACTAAATATTTAGCATTATATCGAAAGAAGCTTTTATAAAGTTTATGTCTTAATTTTTAATTTTTGAGCATTTTTTTTAATTTTGACTTGATTAAAAAACAGTATATGAATTAAAAATCTACTATCTGCTGAATTCATGATTATTATATGTGATATTCTGTTATAACTTCAGCCTTTTCATTCATATGTTAATTTTTTTTGATGTAGCTAAATCTAAAACACCTTTATATATATATATAATTCATTTATAAATTTTTATAAAAAGTGGAAAATTAAGAATTGTAATAGACACTAACTGTTTTAAACTGATTTAAGAATTATCTGATAGGAAGTGCTTGATACAGGAATACCTCGATTATCGCGGTTTATAATTTGATACCAAAATTCCAATTATTGCGATCCAAATTCGAATTATCGCGGTTTCGAGATGTGGCCCACTACATATGTAACCAGAATTACATTTACCCTCCAAGTAGCTCTCTTAAAGCACTTCGTTTTTATCCGAGGGTGCCTACTCACTGCTCATCAGTAACTGTCCGCCATTGCCTGAAGTAAATGTGGACAAGGCCAGCTTAAACCCGGTAAGCAAACGATGCACCGTATCGGGGCGCCTTAAGAAGGAGGGTGCCAAAATTATCATTTTCTCAATATTGTAAAGGTGCTGAGTAGATGTTACAAGGAAGCTGCATCGGGGCGCCGGGATCTCTAGAGGAGAATCTGCATGTGGATATTTATTTCTCTTCTTATTTACCCCTACAATGAATGCTAAAAGAAACAAGGATGATATCAAGTCTACAGCTATTAAGAAGAAACGTAATGATCAGCTTAAAAGATTAGCACGTTTAACAGATTTCTTTTTTACCTCATATAAAATTTAATCAATAGATTTGAAAAATCCTTGGCAATGAACACCCATTTTACATGCATTATTTATCCCGATTATCGCGGATTCGATTATTGCAGTATTTTTCATGGCAACAATAACTGCGATAATCGAGGTATTCCTGTATATAAACTTTTTGAATTTTTAAACTCGCGGATTCGATTATTGCGGTATTTTTCGTGGCAACATTAACCGCGATTTATTCCTGTATAAGGTATTCCTGTATAATAAAGCAACAATCAATTAATATAGTTCTAATCATTTAGAAAATATAGGATGATTATTTTTCAGCTAATTGTTTGTAAAACTTGCTAAAATCACAAAACAGTCACCAAAAAAAAACACATGTATCAGATATGAACTCTCACCGCAAATAACCTTCATTGAAAACGAAAAGTCATATATTCCAATGCAGAAAGTCTCGCATATCAGTAGTAATGATATACATCATTTCGCACTTATTTCGTTTCAGCAGGATGTACATGTCTATTTTTCTCGAATTTTCTCGTTCTTCTTCTGGATTTAAGTGCATAATTGCATACTGTATATTAAATATGTGCAGTAGTTTGCCTTACTATCGTGAGGCTTATGAAAATTCGTGGTGGTAAGTAGATGAAGTTAGATTCCTTCATCAAGAAAACAGTAAAAAATTCCTGAAATCTCAACGGTTATAGTAGGAACTTGAACAATAATTGCAGAAAATTCAAGTATTGAGACGGAATAGTAATAATAGCTAGTCATAGAAATAGTAGGAACTTGAACAATAATTGCAGAAAATTCAAGTATTGAGACGGAATAGTAATAATAATAATAATAATATTTTTGTTTTGCTAGTAATTAATAGTATATTTTCAAATTATTATTTAGTAACTGCAATAAATTATACTAAATTATAATTTAGTATATAATAAAATAAACAGTTCCTATTCATATGCCTATATACAGTCAAACCCCGGTAAGAAGCCCCCGTTAAGCCGCCACTCTTTTTGCTGATCGCCAAGCAATTTGGCGTAACGGATCTTCCCTATGTTAATGGAATAGGCAAACCCCGGTAAGACGCCATCTGCCATCCGCCAATAAAAATGTCTGAACAAATATTCCTTTTGGTATTGTATTTGTCCTCGTTAATCCGCCAGGAGTATGCAAGGTGACACACATTCCGAAGTTCATCAATACTCTATATACAGTAATAAAAGCGCTCTGGATTCATTTGCAACCAGCGGGTGATAGAGATGGAGTTTTAACGGTTAATCATGTGTCTCTTTAAGCCTGGTTCACACCTAGGTTGAGAAAATAAGATCGTAAGAACCAGATCGTTTTCATCGTTTATTGCGTACCGAGCAAATAAGGATAGTGTACAGTAAGCTGTGTACATTGTGCTTTACAGAGAACTCAAAATAGATGATTAGAACACCAAATGGGCATGTTTTCTATATAGTACTGTACATATACGATACGTATACTATATTGTAAAGTACAGTCAAACCCCGATAAGACGCCACCATCTGTTCGACGAGATTTTGGCGGCTAATTGGGGCTGGCGGTTTATCGAAATTATTAAATTTAGCATCCAAACTTAACATTTTTAAATACTATATACTTTACAGTATCGCATTTGTATGTTATTTTCTACAACTTATATGTGAACAGGTTTTTTTCCCGCAATGAATTTAGTAAAAAATAAAACAAGAAATCGGCAAACAGACTCGCATCTCAAAAATAATTCAATACTAGCAGTGATTAATATTGACCAAATATTTTGGATAAATTACGTTCGTATCGGTTCCAGAAGTCACATTAAGTATAGCTGCGTTAAGTTATAATCTTGTATGAATAAATAATTGTGACTGAGGCCGTATTTTTTTCTTTTTTCTCTTTTGTACTGCCCGCATCAGTTCAAAAGTTTGAATTGTGGCCCTTACATAGAAAAGGATTGCCATCCCTTGTATAGAATTTTGGATTTATACTTCAGTGATCGTTATGTACAAAATGAATATTCATTCACTTAATTGCATATTTTGATTTTGCTTTCCGTCTTTTATCTTATTTATAACAGTTTTGTAAAGAATAAAAACAATGGAAAATTTTTTCTAAAATTTCTTTGTGATAACTATCGATTATTTCTTTCAATAAAACTCATGACAGAGTTAAATTACAAAAAGTAATTTTTTTCCAATTATGGGAGAAGGTAGATTACTCAAGTATATACTGTAATACAAGACCAAACAAAATTCTTGGCGAATTGAAGTAAAGACTTTTTCGAGTAGTGTGCTTTTAGTTTAGTTTAATGTCGTTTTCCAGCCGGTAGATAATAAGTGGTCTTCATTGCCAGAGGTATTCTGGTGAGGTCAGGCCATCAGGAATAGAATTGGGTTCAACTAACTAAGTTTGGATCCTTCTTGAAAAAAGCTTTTGGAAGTAAGAATCCCGGGAATTGAACCCGGATCCTCCAGATCCAGATTGAATTTCCATATCGCAGTAATTACGCGATCCGATACTACTGGATTGACTGTGATTCCCCTCAGTCAATCCAGTCGAATCGGATCGTGTACAATGCCGGATTATTCACTACCCATAATAACCACGTATACTTGAAGCGAACAATAGTAGACGAGAAATTCGCCATCGAGACTAAAATTTAATATAAAATTTAGATCCATTTGTCGATTTTTCTGATTTCCATTGGATGTAAAAATCCAGAAATATATAAATATCTCGTTTCTATATTTTTATACATCATCATTGATTATAGTAAACTTACAAACTAACAAAATCAATGAAATTTTAGAAAAATTTCACATCTTGTCCTTTTAGATCTTCCTTGAAACTTTTTAAAACTTTTATTAAAAATTACAGTTCATGTGAAATTAGATAACGATAAAATAATCATATTTAATTCATAAGGACGAAAATTTATTCTTTGTTTTAATGTAATCACACGTTTTTACTTAACAGAACGAGAGAAGTAAACAAACAAACTTTTTTATATCGTTCCTTCCATCTCCGATATTACACAGTTAAACATAAATTTACCAACCAACACTTAAATAAGTTTTTTAAAAATATTTTTATTACTGTAAAAGTTATGCTAATTAATTAATTTCCAGATAAAAGTTTAAAAATTTCTAATTTTCATTATTTTATGATGAAGCAATAGAGTATAAAGAATTTATTTATATTCAAAAGTTTATAGCTACAGCATGTTGTTTCGTAAGCTAAACTCGAAGAAAATTTTCAATAGCTTTCAAAAATATCGACCAAACTCAATATTTTATTTTATTTTTTTCGAAGAAAATGTGCAGATATATAAGCATGTCACTAGAAAAGTTATAATCTTGAAAACTTTCTCATATACCAACCGTATATAGATTATAGCAACAGAAAAAAATTTTTTTTTTACACTCGATACTTAGAAACGTGAAGTAAAATTATTTTGATTTTATAAAAATGCAATTTAATAAAATAAATAACAAAAGAATTATTCAGTAAATCTTATTTTTTTCTTAGAAACTTTCATTTATTTTAATGCACAAATAAATATCGAACGTCTTCTCTTTCCGAGGAGTGAAACTGCTAAAAGATGCAGACTAAGCGCATTAATTTTTACTTTTTAAAATATTTTAAATATTTTTTACAAATAATCGATTTTATTTTTATTTTGCAGAAGATACAGAAAACACAGAAAAGTGTGTTTCTGTCTTATTAGACGGAGAAGAATACGAACTGACTATTGTTGATTCGGATGTCTCTACCGATATATCTGCTCAGGTTAGTAACCTCAATATACTATTATTATTAGGTACAGTTGCAAACATCGCAAAACCCGGAAAAATGGTACCGATCGATAGGAGGGGTGGAAACACGAAAATATCCCTAGTGAACTAGGTCAAAGGCTAAAGGTTAACTAAATATAAAGATTAAAAGTTTCACTGGCAGCATAGATGGCAGAGCAAGGGAACGGGGCGCGTCGCGTCGCACACCGTAGCGACGCGAAACACAGGAAGATTAAAAGTTTCACTGGCAGCATAAATGGCAGAGCAAGGGAACGGGGCGCGTCGCGTCGCACACCGTAGCGACGCGAAACACAGTATCAAACTTTTAGCCTCTATATCTCGTTAACGTTTAACCTTTGATCCCTAGTTCACTAGAGATAATTTGCGTGTATCGATCCCCTATCGATCGGTATCATTTTTTCCTGGTTTGCAATGCATGCAATTTGCCAATTACTATTATTATAACCTGTCTCTATCTGATAACATTAATAATCCGGGAAAGAAAAATATAGACAAACATGGAAGAAAATCATTACTGAAAGGTTATATTGAATTTATTCATGCATACAAACAAGAAAATTTCATAAAAATATTTGTGTTACTATCTTTATACTGCTAGAATTGCGCTTATTCACATTTCTTTGCTGGAACTTTGGTGAAAGAATATAAAATTAGTCTTTCTGAGTTCGAAGCTGTGGCCACACTGCCTAGTTTGTCGAAACTTACATTGAAGATCACGTTTCGGCGCAAACGTTATTTATTTTGACTCGACTTATAAAGTTATTATTAAAAAATTGGATATAGGAAAGACCATTTTTTTTGTTATCGTTTTATATAAAAATGGATAAAATTGGATTTTAGTTTGTTTATAAATCAGGATGGCGAA
This sequence comes from Olivierus martensii, assembly GCA_000484575.1. Taxonomy (NCBI): domain Eukaryota; kingdom Metazoa; phylum Arthropoda; class Arachnida; order Scorpiones; family Buthidae; genus Olivierus; species Olivierus martensii. The sequence goes on from AYEL01076807.1 coordinate 80,961, forward strand.
CAGATCGAAAATTTCTTTTCATCGACATGCTAAATGCAATAATTCTTATATTTAAATTTGAAAAGAAAATTTAAAATTATGTTTACATTAATAACATTCTCTGTTGAAGTAAACAAATTTTCTGACATACTTTCTATCTAAAAATATATTAAATATTCATTATGTAAGTACTGTGTAAGTTTTATAAACATGTGAATAACAACAATATAGTTTAATCAAATATGAATTTTTTATAAATTCATTCGAAATAAAAGTAATTATGTCTTTAACTTCTTCAGAACGATCGACGTAGAAAAAAAAAAAAAAAAAAAACAAATATGTCATTTTATATATAAACTTAATTATTTTTGTCTGCAGAGATTTTACTTAACAATCTGTCGGTTTGAGTAGTTTCACGTATCAAATTATATACGACTGGAACTAAAAATAAATATTTAATGAGCTAAAATATTGGCTTAAATATTTTATTTTTCTACTTTCCTTCTAACTCAATAGCCTTGTTATTTGTTCAATTTTTATATTATATTCTATTTATATATATTTCCTTTCAATGTACAGTACCATGATTGTATAGGATATATTTAAATGGTATTTTATACAACATTGTATAATAGATTAAATATAAATTATTATATAAGTTTTGCAGAAATCTTTTAGATTCTGTAATCAAGCTTCCTTATAAACGAATTGTTAGAAATTCAAATAATTTAAAAAATAATTTTCCCTCCTTTTATATAGGTTGATGAACATATTTTTGTGCTTGAAATGCATTAAGACATATTCAAGTAATGAAATAAAATTTAATTTTAATAATAATAATTTCTGGGCAGTGATAATCGACTATTTTCGCCATTTTGAGATGATTAAAGAAGTATGATTAAAATATATCAGCAATATGAAGGAGAGAAAGATTGGGTCGTTTAGTTCATCCTTGGGTCAACTTCATCTCCACTGATAGACACCTGAAAAGTTTGAACGTTCTGCTACATCGAAACGGATGATGATGTAAAGGCAAAAGTTATATTCTCGAGATCATCTTTAACTTCGATTATACACTAATTATTTAAAGATTATGAATGAATGCACATAGATAAACATACAAGCGACAGATTGACAACAGCATGATGATATTATAAGCCTCAATTCCTTTCGGAAGTAGGTTAACTCTAAGGCTAAGAATCCACTACACCAGAAAACTGAAACTGATAACATAAACTGAAACGAGCAAAGTTATGTTTCAGGTTACTTTCAGTTACTGCTTCCACATAAACATAAACAATTCGACAGAACTTTACAGCATAATCTAGTCTTTTTCGACTGACTGACAAAGAGGATCTTCAAAGTTCTATATTTGATTATTATGCAGTGTGGAAAAGTGAACGAATGTAATATAATTAATGGAATATTTTATATACAAAACAATAAAAAATTTAAATATTTGAGAATTCTACCAAGATTCAGAACGAATATATCGTCGTAGGGAAAAAAAACCACGTAACTTCGTGAAAATAAGTCGTAGCTTATTTAAGTTGATTGCATTCGATTCGGAATGATACGATAAATCTAAAATCGTTTAAAATATCTGATTATCTATAAAAGTTTTGCAGAAAATCATAAAAAAAATCTAAAATCGTTTAAAATACCTGATTATCTATAAAAGTTTTGCAGAAAATCATAAAAAATGTGATTCTCAGCCCCAAATTTGGAGCCCCATAACTTGAGAATGGGGCTTCTGCCCCAATGGGACCATTCACCAATAAACTCAAGAGTGTTTAATTAGGGGATAAGGTAAAGAGAAGATCGAAATTCCGCTGGGATGTTTTCTCCTGTCGTACCAAAAACTTTGATTACATTAAACTATAAGATACCGATCTACAGTATCGTTGTATATTGATCTACATCAGTATCATCAAGTTCAAATTTTTTGCCTATTGCAGCCTAATGACACATCTTTGTATTTTTTTTTTCTTGTTTATTTTAAAGAAAGATGTATTTTCGGACTTCTAAATAGTATTTCTAAGTTTCTCCTACGTTTACAACATATTTCTACCATTTTGTCTAAACTACGACACAAAAAAGAGTTAATTAAGAAGAAAAACATTAAAATTATAAATCATAACTTTTCTTAAAATTCGTATAATCTATCTGACTTAACACACGAAAAAAATTAATAAAATAAGAGTTTTTTTTTTATTATTATTCATAGCATTAAATGAGCAAAACCTAAAAGTCTTGAACCGAAAATTTTTCGTGGTCTGTGCACCGCCATGTTATCTACCGAATACTAAACTCTGATTGGCTAGGTAGCTAGACCTGAACCTGAAACGTTAAATTTATTTATACAGTAAGACCCCGCTTAACGCTGTTTCGATATAACGCGGTTTTTTTTTCGAATTCTATATTTTTATTGATTCACTTTGGGTGGCTTTTCAAAACGTTATTCTTACATAAATCCTAAATCGCAGGAATTCGTTACATCGATACTCCTATGCCGTCTCACAGTGACTTAAAATTAAATTACTATTAAAACAAATACAAATATTTTCCAACTTTATGCAAATGTTTAAACTAATAATTGTTACATAAACCAAATTTTATGTAAGTCAAAAACTACATAAAATAATACAAAATTATACAACAACAACAACAAATAGAAAGTATAATTTCCAAGTTGGATGTTTGCTTTTTATATATTAAATTACTCTCCACCATTCATCTACAAAGGAATATTTGCAAGTATTTGTGTATTGCATGTTTTGTGCAGGGGTGTACCCAAGAAATAGTTAATGGGAGAGTGTTAATGACAAATTTACTGACTGAACTTTGAACTAAATAAAATTTGCTGATAAGTATTAATTTTCAATTGAATATATAAAAATTTATTATATGATAATGACAATTGTTTTTTTTTTATAAAATTATAAAGATTTTTGAACCTTTTCATTTAGTAGTCAAGAAGAAAATTTCAAAAAGATTCCTTATACAATTCATGATATTTAATTAATTAAAAATTGAAAATATTAAAAAGTTGACAAATAAATGATTTTAGAGGTATAAAATACATAATAAAATTAATTTTATTTTCCATATCTTAGTGTCATATATATTATACAACTCATTTTTAGCTGATTTAAATTTTGCCAAATAGTTAAAATTTATTGACTTACTTTTCTAGTAGGGTTTTGACATCCCCACTCAGAAAAGCTGCTGATTTTGAGTTAATTTTCTAGCTTGAAAAATTAGTATTGGCTTTATGGAAAACATTATGCAAAGATGAATTTCTTTAAAACAAATATTAAACTTGATTTAATGAAATTCCTCTTGTTTCTTTGAGAATTCAAAAACTTCATATAAATTTTAAAAATCTGCAATAAATGATTTAGAAAAATATATTTCATAAATTTATATAATTACTTAATATGTGATGGAATTATTTTTATAAGATAAAGATTTTTTGAAAATAGGCTTATTATAAAAATCTCTCATACAATTTAAGATTGCAAAAAAAAAAAACAATGACCACAGATTTTTCTTATGTATCTTAAGTTTAATATGTAATGTAAATATTGTGATTATGTTCATTAAATAATATATCAGGATCAAAGAAGTGAATATGGTATTTAATTTATTATGATCATTAAAAGATGGCAAAAAAAACTGATTTTATTTGAAATGGGTTGATTTCTGCATTAGAGTATATTAATAAATGCAGTAACTGATATATATTATGATAATATACTACAAAATAATCATATTTGATAATTAGCTGGTTTAACATTTTAAAGTCATGATGTTATAATTATATTACTATTTTTATTTCAAAGTTTAACATAAGAGCAGAATTATGTCAATAATTTAATAGTATAGTTTGTTTACTTTAATGAAATAAAAATAGTAATATAATTATAAGTTTAACATAAGAGCAGAATTATGTCAATAATTTAATAGTATAGTTTGTTTACTTTAACTTATTGTCTATCAAAGTGATTTTTATCATTTCTGAAACTTCTGAAAATGCTTTCTACTGTCACATATTTTCTAAAATTTTTAAATAATAGGAAAATTAGCAAAGGGATAAAAATCAATGAACATAATCATTTTATGCATTCAATTGATGATAGCTTTAAAATTCAATTATTATTCAACAATTTTTCATTAGAATTGTATATATTTGCTTGATATAAAGTAACATTATGCAATTTTTTTATTTTATTTTTTCAAATTCAGAAGTTTATTTTCATTTTTTCTTCATATATCAGAAAAATATAATCTCTGTAGATCATATGGTAAAACTATTGTTTACCATTTGAATCTTGATAAACAACAGTTTTGCTACATGTCTACAGAGATTGAAATTTATATAATGTTCAACAGCAGAAGTTAACCCATTTATTAGGGCTTTCTTGTTTTTTTAAATTTACATTTTTTTTTTTTTCCAATTAGAAAGATTTGCAATTTTTTTTATTGTATTATTACAATTATCATCTGAATCTTGATAAACAACAGTTTTGCTACATGTCTACAGAGACTGAAATTTATATAATGTTCAACAGCAGAAGTTAACCCATTTATTAGTGCTTTCTTGTTTTTTTAAATTTACATTTTTTTTTTCCAATTAGAAAGATTTGCAATTTTTTTTATTGTATTATTACAATTATCACTAATTATTGAAAAAATTTTGTTATGTAATTTAAATGAAATTTCAATATATTTCAATAAAAATGTGTAATATTTTTGGGTTTAGAAATATATTAATTGATGATAATATAATCCCCAATTTACAAATATTTTTCAAGAACATTCCATGCCAATAAAATGGGATAACAGTATATAAGAGAAGTGGCCAAACTGAAGCTCACAAGCCACATGAGACTCTTTGGTACCTTCAATGTGGCTCCATATCATGAAAGTCAATAATAAATATGAAACAAATACTTATATAAGTTAAACAAATTACAGATATATTATTTTTTTATCTATTGTAAAAAATAGTATGTATCTAAGCAAGAAATAAATGCATCTGAAATAAACAATTTTTGAAATCATCATTAAGATTACCAAATTCCCTGATGCTGTTCTCATTGATCCAGAAAGAAAATGCAGCTCTCGAGTATGTGTGGTTTGTAGTGACATGAAGTTTGGCCACCCCTGGTATATAATTTTATATTTTTAGATTTTATTTTTAATTAATAGCAATAGAAATAAGGCATGCAATTATTCTTATATTCAAAATAATTTTCAGGCTGATTTTGTTTAAAATATTCAACTCTTTTACAATTGATAATGCATTGAATGTAACTTATCTCCAATGTATATAACTATTAACCTTGATCATTAATTTTGACCATTTAGAGATTGAAACATGCAATTGATAATTACAATAATGAATACATTTTTCAATATTATGCAAGTCTTCATATTATATTGTATATTTTATATTATGCTTATTACATGTTTTAAATATTTTTAATAATTCTTTTGAACATATACAAAATTAAAAATGAAATATTCAAAGGCATTCATTTGTAAATAAACAGAAATACAAATTGTAATTCTTAGAATTTACATTTTCTGCAGTACATCTGGACCACTATTATGGCAATACACTGAAAAATATTGGTGTAAACTATAACCAATAGCCTATGGAACAAGATCAGAGAGATAATTCTCATATAATGCATAGAACTTGATAAATTTAATTCTATTCATTGCCCTAATGAAAGAGATTTGGTGTGCAAGTGCTATGCTTATAAAACATGTAGTGCAATATCATAGTCAAATATAAATGTATGAAGTTGTGAAATAATCTCATTACTGAAACACAATAAAATACAGTATTACTTCGAATTTAAGCTGCTCTCAAATTTAAGCTGCAGTAGGATTTTAAAATTGGAAAATTAGAAAAAATAAAAATGATTTATTGGTAAAAATTTGACTTATATTCGAGTATATATGGTAAATAGTTAGGAGCTGGAACCAGCAGAAATTTTAATGGCTCTTGCTCCGGCACCACTGAATATGATCAGCTTAACTCTAGCTCCAACTCCGGCTCCTCCAAAACTTCCTGGCTCTATGGCTCTGGGCTCTGACTCCTTGTGTCTGTTTTTTTCAGCGATCTCATTGGTTATAATAATCATGTGATATTTTACTAAGTGATCTAGGCTGTTTGGTAACTGAGCAGTCTCATTGGATCATAATGGCACGTGATCTCAATGAGACTAAGTTCACAGAGGTTCAGTTATTAAATTAATGGTGGATATCAAGTATTGTGCTGTATATTATTTCATTAATCTAATGAACTTCAGATTTCATATTAAAAAGTTTTCAAAGATTTTTGAATTTTACTCTAATTTTCTATTGATTATAGCTTACGTTATCTTATTTAGCTATAATATGCTTAAGTTAGACTTTCATTAGGCTTAATGACCATGTGCTGGTATGCTATTTTATGTCTGTTCCTTTGAGCAATGTTATTGGGTTATAATAACCATATGATATTCTTTACTATCTGGTCAACGTCATTGGATTATAACAATCATGTGCAATAATCACATGATCATTATAATCCAGTTACAAAATTAATGCCAGATCTTGAGTACTTTGCTGTGTATTATTTTGGTAAACTACTGTAATCCAGATTTTATATTAAAATGTTGTTATTGTTTTATTTTTAATGTGTAGTCTATTGCTAATTTGCTAACTATTATATGTTACATTAATTGGCAAGATTTGAGATTACCTATCATGAATTTTTGTGGCACTGTGTTTATATACACTTTTTTTTGCATATTTTACTCCCCCTTTCCAATCAGTGAGATTACTAAGGAGGCAGGGCCAGTTCCAACCACGAGTTGCACCCACACCCGTGGAGGGGGCTGGATGGTGAAAAACGGGGATCCCCAGGCCCAGCACCCCGAAAAAATCCAGGACCTGACCCGGGATGCGAATCTAGGTCCTCCTGCATGGCACGCCAACACGTTACCATTCAGCCATCCTGCCGCTGCTTATATACACTATGAAGGTATAATTATGTGGCGATGGTTTGACCTCAGTATGTTGCACTACTGATAGACGCAAAAACTCACGGCAGATAATCTCGAATCCTGTCACCACATGGTGATGTGTTATTACTATGGTTATTACCAAGGCTATTATAAATAGCTATTCTTTATTTATTTATACTTATATATATTATAAATCTTAAATTTGCTTAAAACGTAAGAACAGCTAAATCGTATTTCCTGATTCTTTTCTTTAGAGATTGCAACTGTCATTACTTCTGAAGAAACCGCATTACCATTGTTGCCATAGTAACAAAGTTTGATTCATTTTAATTTTTATAATTTTATAAAAATTTTACAATTATATTTGTTATTTAATCTAGCAACTTTTTGCACATGATTTTCATTTTTGGCTAAATCGTATTTCCTGATTCTTTTGTTTAGAGATTATAACTTGTCATTACGTCTTAAGAAACCATATTGCCATTGTTGCCATAGTAACAAAGTTTGATTTATTTTAATTTTTATAATTTTGTAGAAATTTTACAATTATATTTGTTATTTAATCTAGCAGCTTTTTTGCAGATGATTTTCATTTTTAATTTGTGATATAGTCTCTCTAAATTTCTTGCTGTCTCATAGTCCTTCCATACATTTGAGTCCTTCAGCTCGCTACTTTCAGCAATTTACATTTGGCAATGCTGTTCCTGATGCTCTTCGTTGGAGAATGTACAGTGTGCGATGGGTGATATACACAAATTTGGTGCGATGTAAAAATGCAATGCTTCATGAATGCTTCTACCATGGAATTACCTTATAGCAAAAAAAAGACAACAAAACCAGACAGTCATTTAATAGATCCAGGATTACATTCCTCACCCAGTTTTTTACTCATGGCCAATTTCAGCTCACTAATTTCAGCAATTCATATCTGGCAATGCTGTTCCTGAGGCTCTTCGTTGGAGTGTGTACAGCATGCGATAGGTGCAATGTAAAAATGCAATGCTTTGCGAATGCTTCTACCACGGAATTACCTTACAGCAAAAAAAAATACAACAAAAACGGAGTCATTTAATAGATCCAGGATTACATTCCTCATCCAGTTTTATAATTATTAATAATTATTATTAATTAATTATATAATTATATGTAACCTTCTCAAGGGTGAAAAGTTTTAATTGTGCAAAAATTTTTGGATAAACTCAAACACAAAATCCCGTAAATAAAGAGGTTTAATTATAGCAATACTCACAGCCAATAATTATATGTAACCTTCTCAAGGGTGAAAAGTTTTAATTGTGCCAAAATTTTTGGATAAACTCAAACACAAAATCCCGTAAATAAAGAGGTTTAATTATAGCAGACTTTTATTAAAATATCTACAATGTTTATAACTGCAAAAATTTGCAGGTTTCAGCTAGTATAATTATAATACGTTTACGTCTTTAGAACATTTGCGTGTGTTTACAGTTTAAATGAGTTTGATTGTAATATAATAATTTTGTTGAAGATGGTTAATGTAATAACCGAAAGTACTATGAATAAAAATGTTTTTAGTGTATGACCAACTGCATAATGTGCTGTGTTCAGTAGTTTTAAGTATATAGGATAAATGCAATATTAAAGAAATATTTTCATATACCATCTCTCCATCATATGTTTTGCCATTTTGGCAAATAAAAAAAAAAAATCAGCTGTTTTTTAAATTTATTTAAATTGAAGAGAATTTTATTCTCTCTATGTTTAATAAATAATAGTAATTAATAATAAAAGTTATATCTATTTAAAATTATATTTACAAATTTTATTAATTACTTACTGATATGCATGTTTAGCAGATGCATCAAGTTTTCTTATTTCTTCAAATGTCAAATCACTTAATAGTCCAAATCCATTTGTTGTTCTATCAAGAGTATCATCATGAAATAAAACAGCAATATTATCTTTTGTAAATGAAATATCAAACTCTACCCCATGAGCACCATTTTGTTTTGCCTAGATTAAATAATTATTTTAATTATAAATTATTGAAATATATTCTTAATTTTACTAGATATTGTATATATATTATACAAATAATGAAATAAAAGGAATGATTAATAATATTTCTACTATATAGATTAATACTATACATTAATAATCATATATTTTTGATTAAAAAATGAACTAAATTAATATAATAATGACAATTAAACAAAATTTATTTCAATTACATTAAATCAATTATTAAAGTATTAACAAAAAAAAAAATCATTTAAATAGGACCAAAATAATGAAAACTTATCTTGAATAGTTCTTTTGCACAAAGTCCCTCTTCAGATACAAAAAGAATAAAATATCTTTTCTTTGTAACTGAAGAGGGACTGTTTGAAAATACTATTAAAGATAAGATTTTATTATTTTAGTCTCATTAAGTGAGTTTGTTTTATCATTTTTCATTTTCAGACTTAGTTTACATTTTATAAAACATTAATATAATACAATACTAATAATCCAGCATCTAATAATCTGGAATATTAATAGTTTAGCATCTTGACTGCTTAAAACTGAATTATCAGTTTAAAAAGTTCAATTATTATATATATCATTCTGAAATTTAAAAAGCTGACTAACATTACTTATCTGTAAATTTTTATCTATTTTGAAATATTTTAGCGATATGTTTAAAATAATGTCTTCCAAAATGAGTAAAAGTGCACACAAAATTTATGGAATGTATAACTCTTATGCATTAAGATATTATTATTATATACAGTATCCGGTATAATAATTAATTTGATAATGCTAAAATCTTGGCAGTGATTATTATTGGTATTCTATTATAGTTATTATTATTATTGTTTAATAAAACAATTTTTACTCTACGCCTGAAGATTAGAGTAAAAGATTGTTGTAAACACAATACACCCAATTTCTGGAGTTCATTATTATTTTCTTTATCATCTTTCAGTGCTATAAAAACTGTCATGTATCTTCAGCATGCTAATCCAGTTTGGTTTTTTTTTACTAGCTTTTTAATTATCCTCATCTTCTCACCTTCATAAGGCATTTATACAAATGTTTTTCTTGTTGTTCATTAATGTCATTCCTTTTGTCTTGGGAAGAAGCTTTGTTGATGAATCGCATAGATTTCTTTGTTTATATATATATATGACATCAAAAATTTATTGGAATAACCATGCATATACCTTGGTTAAAAGTGTCCTAAATTCTAACTTCCTACATATGATGTTTTTTCCTGCAGTATCTGTTTAGCTTTCTAAAAAATACTCTAAAGACAGATTTTTTTTTATACCTGATGATGTCTTCTGACCAGAATGTAATAATTGATATACATGACAGTTTTCTATATACAGATGTGACAATGTGTTTCTTTTATTTCTATATTTATAATCTAGGAAATACACTTTAGTTATACTTCTTTGATCAAGGATTAACTTCAATCTGATATTTTGGACATCAAATACTTCCAGCAATTCTTCCACTCTAATTTCACCTATCCAAGTGTTATAAATGTTATAGACAATATGATTAATACGGACATTATTTATAATGCCTGGTTATTATAAATAATGACAAACAAAATCAGGCATTGTAATAAATTTCACATTGTTTATCATAATTTATTACATTGACAGATCAATATGAATATTGCTATCATATGGGCAGGCAAAGTGATGATAATGATATCTTTTTGTCAGTATTAAAAGCAGAAGGAGTTGGACATCCATGGAGTTGGAGAGCAGAGGAGTGATCATCTGACAAATGTTAGCCATGATGTATTATTAATAAAATTTTATTATATTTTGTTAACATTAATTAAAACTGTTAATAATATCCAGTGCCGTAGCGAGGATATGGCGAAGGTGGCGACGGCCATAGGCGCCTAATCCAAGAGTTCACTACCATCATCCACCTCACGTTATCCTATAACTGTTACAGATATTTATATATTAAAAATGTTGTAACAAAGTTTATTTATTAATGTGAAAATAATGTGACAACAAAAAATTGCAAAAAATTTTTTATTATGATAATGCATGAATAAATACTTATGCATTCATTAAACTTGATTGGTGTGCACGCAGCAAGTACTAATGTTCAATATTTATTATATCAATCTTAAAATACACAGAAATATTTAAAATATGAAAATGAATCTGAATGAAAAATTATCATGTAAAAACAAAATACTATAGTTTATGCATCACAATATTTTTGTCTCCTTGCTTAATGTGACTTTTGTGATTGTTTTTCCTTAGTCAAATTATCTATATCCACTTTATAATCTGAGGTGTGAGGTCACCTTTGTTATCCCCAATCCTGATGACTAGTGCAAAGTTATATGGTGATATCATGAAGTATAAATATAAAATTATTTTTAATATACTATTCATATTATAAAATACATTATTCAAACAATTCAACATATGGGCCACATGCTATGTAATTATGGTCAATCTTTTATGGGACGCCAAAAATGCATATGTGGGCTGTATGTGGCCTGTGGGCCACCGGTTGCCAACTCCTGCTCTAGCTGATTAGATTGGCCCATACTTATGTAGCCATATAGAGTGTATTAGACTATACAACTGCATATTTTTTTCATGTCACTATACTTGAATATGTAGATCAGGAATGGCCAACTTTTATAGTTCGTGTATCAATTTATTCATTTTTTAATTAAGATGCAACCATACAAACTTATATCCCTTTTCAGCCCTTTTAGTAATCCAATGATATTGGCTAGCTACATGTCACATGGTCACTGTAACTCAATGAAGTTGTTCAAATAGCATTAATCTTCCATCTTGGATTTTATATCAAGTAATTTATGCCAATTACAATATATAAAATCAATTTCTAATAATTAATACCTGTCTTTAAACCTTCCTACATAAATTCCCTAACAAACAAAAGTTGTTTCATAAAAATCCATTCAATCATTCTTGCATTATAAGTGAACAAGTGTGCACAGGCATTTCAGATTTATATATAGATAAATTGTATAAGAAATTTTTTAAAAAATTTTCTTTGGGGTTCAGTGCATCACTTCTGATCATGCAATGCACCATAGGTTGGCCATCCCTGATGTAGATCAACAGATACATCCTTAAAAAAGTTTAGGACTTCTGTTTTGGCTACATAATTTTCTAAGAGAGCTATATCGCCTTAGGCCATTGGATGAAAGCAGTATTTTCAGGGAATGATTGAGGGCCATTCAAGTCATCTGATATACACTCCTCTATATGCCATAGTCATTAGACATCATTGCTATTCTGGTGATTGCTGCATGGGTTAGAAATTGGAGATTTTTTTTTTGGCTTTGTTTATGTAAATGTCATCATAAATCTACCTATATCACAACATTGCAGCATTTAGATCAATTAAATTATTTAAAATTGCAATAAAATGACTTATTTTTGTACAATTTATTGATTTATGTATTATTTTAGGCTTTATATACCTGTTTTAAGTATTATTTTGTGATTATTTACAGATAATTTTCTTTTTGAAATATAAAGTTAGTAATAATCATGCAGATAAATCATGTGACTTAGCTGCTTGGTTTATTGACTTAAAGATTTTGTAGGGCCAAAAGAGGTAAAAAAATTAATATATTGCTATGAAATTTTTCATGTACACTTAAAACATATCAGATGAAATTTTTATATATCAATTTTACCAATTTCATTGTATTCTAAGTTTTATTTGGCATGTTATATTAATAATTTTTTACAGGAAAATAAACAATAATTTTTCAACAATTTTTTGATCCCATATGAAGTATAATCAGGTAGAACAAAAATATTATGAAACTATATACTCTAAGGATTCTAATGATGATATAATATAATTGCACTATGATGAAAAAGTGAGTTTGATATCATAATTTATAAAGTTATGAATAATTAGCACTAACTAGTATAGCAAGTGTTGTGTGGGAGACTGGAGACAAGGAATTAACACAAAATTTCAAAAAACTTTTTCAAAAACTTTATTACAAAATTTCAGTTAACATGAAAAAATTTACCAAACTCAATTGTTTCATGTAGGAGATAGAAAATAATAATAATGGTAGGAATATCAACAAAAGCTGCTATGTAAATATGATTTGAATTCATAAACCTGTCTATAAGAAAAATCTTGTATTTTTCCTTGATATGAACATTATGTGAATTTTTCCCTCAAATTCTTATTAACTTATATTTCATTTAAATAGATTTATCAAAATTTTTATATTATAAGCAATTATTCTGATTTCCTGATATGTTTCTCCTATTTCTCAATTGAAAATGATTGAATTTTATATGGAAGTTTTCAAATTGATAACTATTACATAAATAATAGGAAATCCTGCATTTGAATGCCCAATGCAATATGCAGTTTACCATAAAAACTTTTCTAGACTATAAAATTAATGATTAAATTTTTTAAAGTAATATTTATTTATATATAATTTTGAAATAAAGGGCAGTACATAACTATAGTATAAAGTATTAAGAAAAATCTTGTACTTTCTCAGGCATGCAAGGTATGTTTATAATTGAGCCCCAAAAATACAGAGATTCAATGTTAATTATTGCTATGAATGATGTTAAATTGAAAGTAAAGAAATCACGTTGTTTAGGGTTGCACTAATAATTATATTGGTTGATTAGTGATTAAGTGGCTGATTCATTAAAATTTAAAATCTATTAATTACATGATCATTAATAGATTTTAAATTTAAATTAATCATTAATATTATATCATAATTTAATAAATATTATATCATTATAATATCTATTAAATTATTGATCATATCATTTTTATTTTTTAAATTTTGCCACCCAGATCTGCTACACAAAAAAATGATATGATCAATAATTTAATAGATATTCTAATAATTGTATTAATATAAATATAAAAAGTACCCTATTCTGTAATGGTGTATAAAAAAATCAACAAAATTTTTTATTCCAAAATTGAATAACTTGCAAGATAATACATTGCTGTGGTGGAAAAACTCATGAAATATATTATCCTTATTGACTAACTTGACTTTTAAATATTTAAGTACATCAGTTTTATCAATTGAAAGTGAAAATTATTTAGCATAGTAATGCTGTATTACTTTGAATTTAAGCTGTAGTAGGATTTTAAAATTGGAAAAAATAAATATGACTTTATAATAGGTATCGAAAAATAAGAAACATTTTTATTTACTTAAATAGCTACTAATATACGTAATACGCTACCTAATTTATTGAGAATATTCTTCAGATATACTGTCATATTTGTTTTTTTTAAATAGCAGCAGGTCTCTTCTCCCAAACATGTTCTAATCAATCTTTCATCAATTCTGTTATCATCTATGCATTCTTTTGTGCTTGAATTATAACACCCTTAGGAAAATTTTTCTTTGGATACTTTTTTTGTTTAAATAATAAAAGGTGGCAGTTTGATTCCATCAACAGTTATAAATAGCATTATAGTAATTCATGATTTTTCTTGTAATTAAAATATGGGCAGATAAGACGCGATCTAGTACATTTGATTCTACTATCAAAATGCAACTGGATGAAATCAGTAAAGTATGACTGTTTATTCAGGGGACACCGAATAAACAGTCATAATATTATGCACATGCGTAGAGCGTAAAGCAAAAACCCGATCATTGGGAAGTGGGTTATCGGGAGAAATAAGATGTTAAAATATTTGCTTTGAATTTAAGCCACACCCAGATTTTACATCTTAAAAATTTGAATATATTCATTTTGAATTTAAGCTGCACCCAAATTTTACATCTTAAAAATTTGAATAAGAAGTGCAGCTTATATTTGAAGTAATACTGTATATAAAACAAATTAAATGATCATAAGGTTAAACATTACATATTTTCCAAATTCTTATAACTATTGGTATATTATTATATTATATAGAAAATCCAACTAATTGAAAATAGTAAGCAATTAAAGAATTATTATTCCAATTCTGAAAAATTGTTGTGGAATGTTGTTATGTACATAGAAATAAGAAATTATGAAACTTTATTTTTAATTATAATTCTTTTCTAAAGATTAATATATTTAGAGTGAATAATAGTTCAGAAATTAGATCTATATAATATTTCAGATAAAGCAGTATAGGTAAATTGAATAATTTTCAGAAGATATCAAAAATGACAAACTTACCAATTTGCATTATTATTAATATTAACCAAACTGGCATTTCTGAATATATCTATAGTAGAAAAAATTTTATCTAAAAGAAAATAGTTATTTTAATATTATGTTTTCTATAAAAAAATAAAATATTTATAATTATTTTTATACTATGATATTGTTACATCTTTATTGTATAGAAAACAAACGGTTAATTTATGTATTTCTTATGAAAAATATTTATTATATTAATTCCAAAATTTAATATTGATATACACAAATATTGGATCAAATATCTTTTGTTTCAATTTCTGGAATGCTCAGAAAACTGGCTTTTCCAGACTAAGGTTAAAAGGTACTACATCGTGTGGCTTCAATATAGCAATTGCAAGGAGTGCAAATGTTTTAGTAAGTAATAAGTTCTAGTTTTGTTATTATTATTATTATTATTATAAACTTCAATAATCCAAAAGAATTACGGTATTTAAAATTAATACACAAACACTTAATATGTAATCTTTATCTTTTAAAAACAACACATTTTATGTGTTAATAAATTAACAGAACTTACTATTCATATGTAATATAATGTAATATATTACGAATAGTAATTTGATATTGGAAAGTTCTGTCGCTAGTATTTAAGATTATGTCATGTTGTTATTAATTTTACGTAAAATATAGTTTATATTAGCAAATTGAGTAAATTTTATAAATATACAATTTTATTTTATTAGATAATTATTATTTTACATAAAAGATTATCTTAATTTTTGTATGTTTAGAATACTATTGTTAATATTCTAAACATTTTTGGTGACAATAATTGCTAAAGATTTTTATCAATCAATAAAAATTTCTATAAGATTATATAACTTAATTATAATATAATACAAGTGTTTTATAAATTTAAATTTTTAATATGAGTCTAATTATATGAAATTCCAAATCAAATTCGGTCTAAAAATGATAAATCATCATCATCTTTATACTGCTTTATTATTATGGCTAGCAATAAAATCATTTATTTTAAAGCCTAAAGCTAGTAAATAAGATAGTATTGATTTTTATTAATTTATTTAAAAATATGCATAAATAAGATATATCATATGTTACATGATACTATATATTATCTTATTTATTTGAAATTTGTATGTTTAGCAGTTATAATAGGTCTCTATTTCAAATCATAATTGTTCATCCTATGTCTGCCATCAAAAAATTGTTTAATTGTAAATAATTTTTATAAATAAATTAGCAATAAAATTTTGTTCTAATAGATAAATTCATTAACATGGTGAATAAAAAGAATTTAAATTTATCAAACCAATGGAAAGTAAAAAATCTGCACACATAATGGAACTAAAAATTCTCAGCTTCATAAGCATTTAAATTCAGTTTCAGTTGAGGAAAATTTCAGTTCTGCTTCCATAAAGTTATAATCAATATTTATTAATCCAAAATACTGTAATTTTGAATGCAGAGCAATTTATTTATTTATTATAATTTTTTAAAATATCACAATTTAAAGAATTTTAGAAGTGCCCCAAATTCAGAAAAATCTCTAATCTGGAAAATCCCAGTCCCAAGCATTCCAGATAAATGGTCCCATACCTGTACACAGAAAATGATATATAGTAAATAAGAAATAAATATTTTTCTATTGTTTAAATTTAAAATTTAAATTATATATTAATTATTCTAAATTCATTTCACAGAAAACTATTATTATAAAATATTGAATTTATAAAAATTTTCTACATATTAACTCTAAAGATCTATCTTGTTGAATAATGGCTAATGCAAAGAGAGAGATTTCAGTTACATTTTCAGCAATTAGAAAATTATGTTAGACAGAAAATTTTTCTTTATTTTTTTTAATTAGTGAAAGATTTTATATATTTACATAAAAAATTTATTGAATTTCCTATTAATTTACTGAAATTATTTTTACTATATTATATTAATACTTGAATGTATGATGATAAAATTTTAAAGTATTTTTAATTCTATTCATTGTTGAAAGAATCCATAGTTTGAAAAAATTTAAAAGTACTATAATTTATAATTAAATATATCTTTTTGAAATTTCCAAAATTTGTGCCATTTCTAATTTCATGAATAATTAACTAAATTTATTTTATAACACAAATCTAATATGCAATGTAATTTTTCTAGTAGGTCAAACTGATATTTTTTTGAAAATTATATATAATGAATATTTCCAACTTGAGATTATAGAGTCAAAACTTAAAAACTAAAAGAAAGTAAAAGTCAATCAAATCAAAACTTAAATATAAAAGAAAAAAATAAAAATAATAATAATAATGTAACAAACATTACTGAACTTAATATTAAATTATTACATTATTGAATACATGTAATAAAAACAAAATTTAAGCAATAAAAACAAATAAATATATTATAAGTATTCCTTAAATCAGAAACATTCATATATATGAATATCCATTTTATTTTCAAATTTTTTGAAAGTTTCAAAAATTGAATAATAATTTTTAAAATTACAATAGTGAAATGTTCTAGAAAGAGATTTAATATAAATTACATAGTTATTTAACTTGTTACTGCAGTATTTCAAGATAATGGAATTTTCATCAAATTTCTCTTGCTATAATTGAAAATTTATATCCAAATCTCAAAAATAAGTAAGTTCTAATTGGTTAAACAAATAGCATATATGCTATTCAATAAATTATACACTGTTTATTCATAATTTCTCTTGCTATAATTGAATTTATATCCAAATCTCAAAAATAAGTAACTTCTAATTGGTTAAACAAATAGCATATATGCTATTCAATAAATTATACACTGTTTATTCAGTGCCTCTGAATTTAGTATAAGAGTATCTTTTTAATTATGGATAAAACTTGCAAATCCATTATGTCTGTAATTCAAGAAACATTTGAAATCTGGAATCTGATACAATTTCATTAAAACTGAATATACTACTACACTTTATGAAATTATAATAAATATTAGATATTAATAATGAATTTTAAATATAATAAAATATAAAAATTATAGATTTATTATTATTTAATTACAGTTTTATCTCCTTCGTTCTACACTGATAAACTTAATCTAGAATAACTCGTTATTCTAGATTAAAGTGCCAGTGTAAAAAGGGTATTAGCCAATCATCCATCCATAGGTCTGTCTATTGGAACTCCTTTAACCTGTTTATACATTTTTTTACTAAAACTGAAATAGGAGTCATAACACATAATATTGGCTAATTCTTTCAAAGTGTTTGCATCTATGTTTTCATCTATCATATGTAGTAAAAACAGTACAAAGCCATACAGGTGGGCAGAAGTTCAAAAGAGAGGTATAAATTTTTCAAAATCCAGAATGGTGGTATCTCTATTGCTGGGCTGGTATTTTTCAGCTTATTTTGATAATTGCATTTTATGAACAAGAAAATATAATTGTAATATTTTTTTTTCATTTTAATATAGCACTCTACTGTATTTTTGAAACACTTTTGCTTTAACAAATATCTTTTTCCCCTATTAGTCCATTAAATTGAAGTTCTATTGTACAAGTAGACCTTGACTTATGACAATATTGGTTCAAACACTGAAGTCAGAAGTCAAAAATGGCCAAAATTTATGGAATTATCACTACCAACTTTTATTAGGAATTTTTATACATTATTGTAATAAGTAAACATATAACTATAGAACTAGATATAAAAAGGATAATTTTGGTATATCAGAACCGTTATGCATGGACTCATAGCACAAATTGCATTGAACCAATCACAGAATTTATTGATTACATCACTCTCATAAATATGAATGATTGTAAGCCAATGACATCATAAATCAAGGACTATCTACATTAAATTTTCAAGAGCCTGTCTTTATTTTCTATGGAATTACAGTTACTATAGACAAAATACATATGTATATAGATACTGTCTTTTATTATAATTGATAATCGTTAAATTTTCAAGAGCCTGTCTTTATTTTCTATGGAATTATAGTTACTATAGACAAAATACATATGTATATAGATACTGTCTTTTATTATAATTGATAATTAAAAAGAACTTTTAAATCTTGAAAACAATTTAAATGTTAAAAATTTTAAACAAATTTTTAATAAATGAAAAAATATTGATATATATGTATTAAAAATTTTTAAATGTTATATTATTACAATATCTCCAAAAAACATTAATTTTCATTATGAAGCATATTTAAATTAATTTAAATGTTTAATGTGTATGTTTAAATAATAATTCAAAGTCTAAAAACTTTCTTATATTAGAATTGAAATATAACTTCTGTTGTCATTGAACTAAATGTAGAGAATGAAAGATTACAGACAGATATAAAAGTTAAAATTTTTAGGGTGCGTGTCCATCTGAGAGAAAAATTGTCATGAGAGACTCTCGAGAGGGAATTTCGCAAATGGACACACCCTTGAGAGTAGCTCTCAAGGGTGTGTCCATTTGCAAAATTCCCTCTCAAGAGTCTTCTCACAACAATTTTTCTCTCAGATGGACATGTACCCTTAGTAATAATTTTGTGTTTTGTATTCTATGTAACTGTTTTGTGTTTGTTTTAATTAAATTGCTATTTTATTTTGCTCTATTTAGTTTTATGACCAATCTCAGGGTAAAAACATCAAAATAAAATGATGTGCAATTATTTATTATGGAGCATTTTTATTCTCTTTTTCTTATTATATATTCATCATTATAAATAATTTGAATTTTATTACATTGAATTGTAAAATGATTAATAAATACTGTAACTAGGTTTTAATATGTTAGGTTTTTATCAAACAATATATGTGATGGAGAAAAAATAAGAATAGCAAAAAGACAGTTATTGTAATGGTAATGGTATTTAACATATCAGTATTAATATTTGAGAGAAATGCTAAGTAAAAATAAACAACTTTGGTAAAGAATTACCTTCCCTATGTGATGGCTGTGTGCTACCTATATAGCAGGCTTTTTTAATGAATATATACAGTGACTCTTATGGTTATTCATACGAATAGTGAAATCTTTATTTATCCGTAATTAAAAATATATAAAAGTAATTCATCGTGTTTATTTTATTATTAATAATTTATTTATCCTGTCAAAAGGAAATTAAAGCCTGCTATGTAGGCAATATGTAGCTGTCACAGAGGGAAAGTAAATCTTTACCTAATTTCAGCTATATGCTTTTTTATTCAATCATTGAAATTTCATTCTTTTAATATAACAAATGTGAAAATCAATTTTATTAAATATAAATGTTAATATTTATGTAATGTATAATAGAATAAATTATATTTATTAAATATTAAGATGCTGTAATAATATACAGTATACTGTATTATTAAATTTTACAAATAAAAAGAGTAAAAGCTGTTAGCTCTCTGAAATCATTTAACTATGAAATGTATAAAATAATAAACTTTTACTTAATCGTAATAATTGCATGAAATTATAAGTTTAGATAAAATTCAATTTTATTTAAAAAAAAAATAAAATATTTAATTTTTTATTCAAGAATTCTATTAGATATCAAATAAACTGATAAATAATTGTTTTATGGATTTAAAAAATCACAGGTCTATCCAATTTACCGTATATCTTATCATTTATATGATCTGTAAATATATATAACTTTGCACGGAATAAAATGATAATTTACCTGTTTTATAGCGGAAATGGTATTTTCGGGTGCGTCGTGACTTGCTCCTCGATGAGCAAATATTGTTGATAATGATGGACTGTCGCCGTAAATGATTTTCTTTGTAATATTGTCATCCACAGGAGAAAAGACAACATATTGTAATCCAACTGCTAAGAGAATCAAAGCTATACAACTTAAATATAACGAAGCCATTAGATACATATGAAAGAAATAAGAAAAGAAAACAAGGATCCAGAATATAAAACAAGATAGAACGACAGACAGGGGCGGAACCATTCCCGCTGTTGCCATAATAATTAAAACTTTACAATAATCATAAGATACGATGCTACTCGGTAATATCAATAATATATTTCAGGACGTTTGATTATAAACCAATCAAAGTTTCTTCCTTTCTGATCAAGTTATTTATAATGCACTATTTTTCAAGAATACGCGAATTGCATATAACAAAAATTTGGTATATTTTTGTTAAACGCCGGATAGGGCAGGGCTCAGAAATAATTGCGATGATGATAGATTTCTGAATAAAAGCTGATATTTCTAAAACATAAAATAATTTTCAGAAATAATATTCTAGTTTCGTTTTATCTCAAGGAAGTAGAAATATTTCTGAGAATGCTAATCAACGGAAATTTTTCTGAATAGAAATAATATTACAATTATGTTCCGGATATAAAATTATATCACTCAATAGTAAGTATCTTAGAATTTCTAATTGTAAAAAAATGATTTGAAAGATTTTAAAAAGTAATTTTAGAAATCGACCTATAAATATAAACTTGTTCTGCAATTTTATGGATCATTTAATAATAATAATAATGAATAGTTATAAAATCCTTTTCATTCCGTATTTATAAAATAAAATGAAAATGATATAGATACTGTATTGTAGTTATTATTAATAACTCCTAAGAGAGAGGGAGAGAGAGAGGAAAAAAAATATTAATAAAACGAATACTGTATAGAATCATTACAAAAAATCCAAGGAAATAATAATAATAGATTGGAAAAAATTGTAAAATCTTTATTATTAATAAGAAAAACTGACGAAGGAAATCTGATGTATAGGAAACATTATATTGTAATCAAGATTGTAATACATAATGGAAAATAAAATTTTATAATAGATTGGAAAAAATTGTAAAATCTTTATTAATAATAAGAAAACTGACGAAGGAAATCTGATATATAGGAAACATTATATTGTAATCAAGATTGTAATACATAATGGAAAATAAAATTTTATGTATTCTTTTTTATTTCTGGAGTAAATGTGGACTAAAAGTAAAACAGATCTTGCTTATTTTTCTTTTCATAACAATCATTTTCAGAATTTTATATTATAAAATTATTTAAAATCCATCATTATGGAAAATTTCTGATCATAACATATTCAAATTTTGTGAAATATGATTTTATTTCAGGAAAATATTTCCGTGAAGTTATGATGTATCGCCAAATTGGCAACATGTTAAAGATAATTATGATCATCGATGTATAACTCGATGATTATGATATAACTTTGGACATAACCTTGATTCGTATATATTATACAAAAACATCCTTGATATTATAGCCCTGTGATTATAACATCGATGAATTATAGCAATAGACAAACCCCGAAATTCCGGCCATTTCGCGCATTGGCCAGAAGGTTTTAGCCAAAAAACCGCGAATACAATGCGCGAAACGGAAAGAAGATTTGGCCAAAATCAGACCAAGATAAAGTCAGGCCAAAGTCAAAATGCTGTTGTAAATTTTATTCTATAAATAATACAATTTAATTAATATTAATTCATTACAAAGGCTAAAAATTATATTTATATAGGTGTGGATAATTAGCCAGCTTCTTTAACAAAACACGACCAAAAAATACATTTAAAATAGATATACAGGTAGGCCTCGATTAGTGCGGCTAATAAAATTGATACCGTTTTTCAGTTAGTGCGAGAAAATATTCGATTAGTGCGAGTTTTAAGCACAGACCAGTCTTACTAACAGAGCTCTTTTTATGATGTCAATTAACAAATTACCGTTAATTTTCGGTTAGTAAAACCGGACGAGGAGCAGTCCAAGAATGGTCACACGATTTTGAAGGGGTGAAACATCAGAAAGATGGGCTTTTTGCCGTTAACTGCTTAACATTACTGTACTATTATTTAGCTTTGCTATCGTATACATACAGTAGAGTACAGAATTTTCTCTTTTAAAAAGTATCGAAATGGATAAAAGGAAGAACACTTTTGATGATAAAACAGGAAACGAAAAAAAGAGAAGTGATTACGCTACAGCAAAAAATGGATGTGATTGAGCGACATAAAAGCATTCTTTGTTAAATTTTTTTAAATAAGGATATCTTTACAAATTTATTTGCCTATTATATTGCTGTGCTACCGATATTATTTATTTTCTTTTGTTTATTATCTGATTTCTTTATTTAAAATAAAACTTGTTGAAAAAATTTGTTTTTGTTATCTTTTGCTGTCGTATTCTGCTAATAAACAAATAGAAAACTTGTTAAAAATTTCTCATTGGTTCATTAACTTCGCTTATTAATTCTATCTGGAACTAATTTACTGATTTAATAAAGTTGCAATGCTTAATTGCAAATCGGACTATTCACTCAATTCAAGACCCAGAATTGGCGGCCAGGCGGCGCTCAACTTCCGCTTTCGATTCGCTATTTTGGTTTTGATTTGGCGGTTAGTTTGATGATGATATGAGACGCAATTCTTGGTAAGTTATTAATTTAGATGATGAACAATGATGTAAAATATGAAAATAAATTTTTCTTAAACAGTGTTAAGTTTATTGTAGTTATTCATTGTGAAGTTAGCTAATGGCCGGAATCTCACAAAGCAAAAACCAATTACCATATTTTCCATAGAGTTAATACTTCGATTAGTGCGAGAAATTCGTGAAACTAATTATTCGCACTAATCGAGGCCTACCTGTAATAAAAATGAACTCTAATTTAATTTTTCTTGCTTTCAACGAGAAAAAATCATTAATAATTGTTTATCAATTTAATTGGCATTGATTTCTCTTCCTTGATAAGTATTATCCGATTTTTTATTTTTTTGCATTTTTACGCCCCTTTCCAATCAAGGAGATTACTAAGGGGCGAGGGCAGTTCCAACCACGGGCTGCACCCACACCCTTGGAGGGGGACCAGATCGTGAAGAATGAGGATCGCCAGGCCAGAACCCCGAAAAAACATTTCAGGAGATGCCGGAACCGGGACGCGAATCCGATTCCTCCTACGGGAACAACAAAGCGTTACCATTCGGCCGCAGTATTATCTGTTAGAAAAATACTGTATACTATTATATCTTTGTAGACCGATTCTACAGCAAGAAAAATTATCAAGATAATAAAAATGAACTCTAATTTAATTTTTCTTGCTTTCAACGAGAAAAAATCATTAATAATTGTTTATCAATTTAATTGGCATTGATTTCTCTTCCTTGATAAGTATTATCCGATTTTTTATTTTTTTGCATTTTTACGCCCCTTTCCAATCAAGGAGATTACTAAGGGGCGAGGGCAGTTCCAACCACGGGCTGCACCCACACCCTTGGAGGGGGACCAGATCGTGAAGAATGAGGATCGCCAGGCCAGAACCCCGAAAAAACATTTCAGGAGATGCCGGAACCGGGACGCGAATCCGATTCCTCCTACGGGAACAACAAAGCGTTACCATTCGGCCGCAGTATTATCTGTTAGAAAAATACTGTATACTATTATATCTTTGTAGACCGATTCTACAGCAAGAAAAATTATCAAGATAAATATAATTAAGCTTGTGTGTGAAATTGCAACTGTATTTTCGCCCCCTCATAATTTTCGCCCGAGGCGACTGCCTCACTCGCCTCACCCTAGATCCAGCGCTGATTGGAATACTCTTTGGGAGACCTAAAGATGTCCCTAGTGCTGTGTGATACACAAAACTCAAGCATCTGATTGAAGACAAGAGTGTGTAAGGGGGCCCCATACTCAATTATGGGAGGGATATTAAAGCTGACCAACTTCTACGGATAATCAGTAATCCGTAGGAGTTGGTCGGTTTTAATATCATAACGTCAAGAGGTGAAAAACTTAAGGTAGAAATTTGCTTTGTAAATCCTGGCCTATAGGTGTCTTTATAGGTTATATCCAAATATCAAATTGATGGGTTATATCCAATACATTTATAGTTATATCCATAGATGTAATTATGGGTTATATCCATATATCTTTATATATACTGGATAGCCTGTTCAATGTTAGAAAAAGCCGTTAGCCGTTGTCGCTGAGATACTTTCGCGAACGCACATTCAACGCTATAGTAAATTGATTTTATTTTTGTGGCTAGACGTAGCCCATTTATTTTAGTAAGTGTGATGACCAGATCCTATAGTTAATAAAAAGGGTGTAGTACCCCAATATGGAGTATTAAACCATTTTATTATTATAATTTTTTTTTATAAATGCACGTTTCAGATAATTTCGAATGAAATGCTCAAAATACTCAAATTTCGCATTTTGCTAATTACTTAATTTTATAAATGCACGTTTTAGATAATTTCGAATGAAATGCTCAAAATACTCAAATTTCGCATTTTGCTAATTACTTAATGTTTCGAGGAAAGAGAAAAATAGATGTAAAGGCCATCGATGGTGAATTGTCAAAAAACAACCATTATTACATGTATTTTATGCTAAAAAATGTTAACTTATGAAAAAATAACAAACATAAATGGAATGAATAAAATTTTATTTTTTGACAAAGATTATAATCAAACAATAAACAATGGCATAATTATACTATTAATATCAAATAATAAAATATAAGGCAACAGTTTACTTGACCTGCCACAATGCAATAAAACAGTTGGATATATGAATGATTATTGAATATTTTTAATGTTTAAGCTTAGAATTTGCTTCAATCTCAAATTTTTACATATCTTTAACCACTATTAAATCGATACAGTTGTTGTGAATACAACAGTAGCATCAATTTCTTATTTTGAAAGCAGTGACAGTGAAATCTTACCAAATATAATAACCATATTTTCTCATGTTCTATCTCCAGGTGAAAGGTCTTTACCCTTTTTATTAACTATTAGGATCCGGTCATCACAAGTGAAATCTTACCAAATATAATAACCATATTTTCTCATCTTTAATAGGTTCTATCTCCAGGTGAAAGGTCTTTACCCTTTTTATTAACTATTAGGATCCGGTCATCACACTTCCTAAAATAAATGGGCTACGTCTGGCCACAAAAATAAAATCAATTTGAATGTGCGTTCGCGAAAGCACAGATTACTAATACAGATGGAATACTTCCTATACTTTCAATGGTAACTTTTCAAAATTACGTAGTTATATAAAGAACCAATCACTCTTAAAATTATTTAGAATTTCTGTATTAGGATTTGTTCTATAAAGATCGCTCTCGCTTTTACTTTCTTATTTCTTATTAAATAAGTGTATAATTAATTTTCATATAAACTAAATATTAAATTTCAAGTGAATGCTAAATTGAAAAAAATGTGTGCCAGCTGGCCACGGTGGAAACATGCTGCATCCTGGAAGATTCAGGATTCTGAATCTTGAAAGAATCCTGGATTCCTGAACATGACTGACTTCAGAATCCAGGATGAATCTTCCAGAATCCTTGAAAGATGTGAGATGCAATTCCTAGGTCTCACACCTTTCAAGATTTTTCCAGGAGGAGCCTGGATCCACTTCATTGAACTCCCTCCTTTACCTGATTATTGACTCTATCAGGGTATGAGTACTATAATTTTTTTCTGTGTGATTTAACCATACAGAAAAAATTGAAATATTTAAATAAGAAAAAAATTAAACTTCCATAATTTAATTATCAATAATTTAAAATTACAACAAAGTTGTCTCAAATATTGGCCGGATGATCGCGGTGAAAACTTATTGCTCTTATACTCTGGAGGATCTGGTTTCAAATCCAGGGACCCACATCTCCAGAGATTTTCAGAAATCTGGATCCAAATCGTTGAATTCTAACTGGGTAGGCACGTTTGAATATCCCACAACTTAAATATCTGATGAGTGGAAAATGAATAAAGCTATGCAACAAAAAAAAATTGCCTCAAATTTTGAATAATGAAGATTCATAATTGATTAATTCAGAGAATATTATTCTTGGATATTTTTCCTGCTTTACATAACTCTCCAATAGTTAGCAGTGCTATTATGAATCATTAACACCTGATATCGTAAATAAGGAATAGGAATCTGTGGGCCTGATATAGATTTCTTAAAAAATCAGTGCGTTTGAGAGTCACTATTGATGCTTTTCAGCAGAACGTTTATCTTAAGAGGCAACAGACATTCTTGGATCTGAAAAATTTTTCTTCATAGAATTTATGAAGTTAACAAGTTAGTCAAGATCGATGAATCGATCACTCGATCCTTTCCATTATTTTATCAATTTCGAATTTATTGGAATGATCGATATCGGACATAATAACTCATTTATTTCGGGTCACTATCTCGGATAAATATTATCCAATCTTAATGAGATATGATCAAAATTAATCGCTTATCATGCGGTAATAAACTAATTGATTTTGATCATTATTACACTCGATTCTCTAGCAGATTCCAACAATATATGCGAATTTTATTTAAATTTGATAATTATATAATAGATCATTTAGACAAACAAGCCTCGCTTATATGAATCATTAAATAATTTAATGTCTCATATAAAAAATAAACATTAAATTTAGATAACCAACACGCATATTATTCAGGAAAAACGATAAACTCAAAATAGTTATTACTTTTATTTCGCATAATTGTAACATCATGCAATTTTGACTCGTTATTTTTCTTAAGATACAATATATGAGTTTTATTCAATCTGATAATAAATTAGCATAAAGCGTGTTGACAACGGACAACCTAATTCATAAATCCTTTTATTCCACTTAGGAATATGGAAAAATCAAAAATTAACCAAATCCCATTGTATTAATCTAATTAATATAGTGGGAAACAAACTATCCTAGTTGATCCTCTCAATGCAATTGAGATTTTCCAACAATCATTAGAAGAAATCTTGGATGGTAATTGATAGTTTTCGTAATATTAAATGAATATGTTTTGTGATTAGTTTTCTCGAAAATACAATATGTGTGTATGCAAAAATAGCGATAATATATCAAGGTAATATTACAGGGGTGGCCAAGCTTCATATCATTATGAGCCATTTAAGAAAACCTCAAAATACTCAATTCCGCTTAATTGGGCCACTGATTAATTGGGGGCATCCATTTAATTGGGCTAAAATGGATTAGTCCCAACGTGTCCCAATTAAGCGGAATCTACTGTAGTTGAGAGCCACACTCAGTTTCTTTCTGGATCAACGAGAGCCGTATCAGTTTCTTCGAGTAATCTTGACAATGATTTCAAAAATTGTTTATTATATATTTCACATGCATTTACTTCATATAGATGCATACTATTTTTTACAACAAATAAACAAATTACAAATATATTATTTTTTTAAATTAAGTAGATATTTGCATGATATTTAGCCACACTGAAGATACCAAAGAACCGCATGTGGCTGGCGAGCCGCACTTTGGCCACCAATGTAATATTATCTTAAAATTGGATATCTGAATAGAAGAAAATGAGTAAAGCTTAACTCATCGCCAAAAAATATCATTTTTATCACATTCCTAAGATTTAATGATTTTCAATTTGATATTTCATTGGTAACCATATACAGTATAAATCAAGTAATGCCTAATGTATTCGTATGAAGGCATATATTCTCTAATGCCCTGTTTTACAATGTCCCGTTAAAGTTCTTGTTAGCTTTAACCACCAGTTTTGTTATATAAACGCTAATTGGTAATTATTGCCATTATTCTACTAATTAGCTGTATTATCTAACAAAACTGGTGATTAAAGGACATTGCAAAATTGGGCGTAAGTTAATAATATTCTAACGTTATGTAATATCGTCTTCCTTATTTACAAAAAATTCTTCACCATCATACTTTTTATAAAAATGATATATGCAAATAATTATTGGAATATTTGAAATCTGTGACATTCATACAGTAAAACCCCGCTTAATGCTGCTCCGTTTAACGCTGTTTTAATATAAGCGTTTTTTTTTCGAATTATATATTTTTTATTGATTCACTTTGGCGCGGTTTTCAAACCGTTATAGTCACATAAATCCGAAATCGCACCAATTTGTTGCTTTGATACTTCTATGCCGTCTGGCAATGCGTTAATATCAATTCAGTGCAGTACATACAAAAGTGTGCTTCGGTCACGGTTAATAATTATGATCGTTTATCAATGCTATTTTACAGTTAAAGTTTAGCCATTATTACGAAAATTATAGATCAGTTTATACAAAATGATCCAAATTTTGATAGCAGTTCAAGGGCAAGATGAAATGTCATTGATGCGATGTCTCTCTATCGACAGTTGCTGGCTGAACGAAAGAGGAAAAGACAAATGATTTTTCGTTAGATGATTCTTAACGAAAAACAAAAAAGTATTAAATGATGAAGAACCTTTCTGTTACAAATTATTTACTCGAATATTTTTGATTTTCACGATGATTTATGAATACAAATCGATATTAGCAATAAAAATGTCTATAATTATAATAGTAATAATATATGTTACAAAATAAAATTTAAAGAAATGCTATGTATATATATATTTATTCACGTAATAATACATGTTACAAAATAAAATTTAAAAAATGTTATGTATATTATAGTAATAATACATGTTACAAAATAAAATTAAAAAAATCCTATGTATACAGTAATAATACATGCTACAAAATAAAATAAACAAAAATGCTACGTATATTAAAATAATAGGTGTTACAAAATAAAAAAAAGGTACGCATATTTTTTATTCATTGTCCCATTTCACCTATTCCCATTATTTACGTGTTAAGATGATCTCGTTTAACTCTGTTTCGTTTAGCGCTTGGTTTTTTGGAACCTATCCTCCGCGTTAAACGGGATCTTACTGTATCTCCTAAAAATGAGGGCAGAATTCATCCACCGATTTACCCGCATGTTGTAAAAAAGCAACTAGTGCTCATTTTTCTGCTAGTGACCCGCCACATTTGTAGGATTATCTTTCTCTCTTTCTTCATGCTTTTTTTATTACTCTTCTTGTTCATCCTCCATTCTTCAACCTCTGAATACTCTTTCCTTCTTTCAATAAATGACAGTCCTCATTTTTGTGGAAATCATTTTCAAAAATATTCACTAATTTTCTCCATAACTGCAAAACCTCCAGATGTCTCGCCAATTTCAGAGAGGTGCGTCTCATAATTTAGAAAACACTGCTGTGAGTGAAGAAAATATACGCGAATTAATCAATTTCTCAATTAATTTTCTTACTTATTGATCCCATTTATTGATTAAAAGCGTGTATAACTCAGCATTCGATCTCTCATCTGCACAAATTCTTACTCGTATGAATTCAAATATTCGCAGAATGTTTTATTCCCTCAAATCAGCATATTGGGTGCGTTCCAAATCTCAACAGACTAATCAGTGATGAGTAAAAAATCTCCAGCAAACCGTTCCAAAATACAACATGCCAGTCAGTGTTGAGTTCATCAAACGGTCATCACTGTAATCGCTTTGAAAGGTGGTGAGACTGTTGACACCGGTTTACACCATTTATGCAACGTCGCGGAAAAAGTAGTTCCTACTAGATAAGAAGATTTTAAAAGTTAGAGAGTGTTATAAATCATTATCATCGTTGTTATTTACTAGAAAATAAATTTTAGTGCTTTCCAATGATACTAATGAAGTTATAATATTCATTATTATCTTCTTTATCACCATGTTAGCCGCCATCTTATCTCCACACTCAGCAAATCATTCCAGAAACAAACTGATGTTGAGTTATTTCTGACGTCAAAAGAGACTAATCATGATGACTTACTATTGAGGTTTGGAACTCACCCATTGTTTCTTAAACATTTATTCCATTTCTATGCCAACCATGTTCAAATTTACAAAATTTAAGGCTCTCACATGTATTAAAATTTTGATTTTTCTAGTATCATCATTGAATTTATCATTTTCTATTTGTTTCAAGTAAGAATATAGAATTCCTGCCAATTTTGTGTGAAAGTGTTCAAGTAAGCCGAATATCTGTACTGTTCGTAATTTTATATCATATTTCTCATAACTATTATATAATTCAATCATTCAGATGAAATTATTAAACGCTATAAACAGAAAAACTTAAATATTAAGTTCCGTTATCATATAGAGTGCAGGAATTCTAAACTTTAGCAATATTTCTTTCTAAGCATCGTTCTAAAAATAGTCTCTCTGAAACCGCATCTCGCAAATATTTAGTTCTTTAGGAATATTTATTGAGTTTATAACAACTTATAAATCAACATCACTTGATTTATAAAGTTTGCTTAAAAACGGAAATTTTAATTTAATTTCTTCTATTTTTTTTATATGAAATGTATGAAAATGATTAGAATTTTACAGAAATATTGTGAAATATGTTGTTTAATTTTATATTTTAATTAAGAAAATACTAAGATTTATGATAATTTTATTTGTTTTTTCATCTAATTTTATCAAAAAAGTTGGTAAAGCGCCAAATATTAGCATAGTGTTTAAAATATTTTCGTACAATCAACAAGAATACAATACTTGAATAGTAACAAACATAAAAGTTACAAGTGAAAAATTTTTTATATATATAAATTTTCATAAATATCATTTTATTCGACTCTAGAAACAAACCATTAATTCGTACATCTTAAATTCCATTCTCACGAATTTAAGATAGTAACAAACAAAAGTTACAAGTGAAAAATTTTTTTATATATATAAATTTTCATAAATATCATTTCATTCGACTCTAGAAACAAACCATTAATTCGTACATCTTAAATTCCATTCTCACGAATTTAATGCGGGTGAAGTTTCTAGAGAAACAAAACCCTATTATATATGGAGAATTGAATATATATGAATTTTATAATTATTTTTCTTTTTCACAAATCTGCTCTTTGGGCAGTCGAATTAAATACTTTAAATAATATAACGATATACAGTAAACTCCCGTACAACGCGGGATAACTTCCGCGTTATGCGAGACACGTATTAACAGACGATTTTATGCAAATTTATACTTGTCTCTGAATTCCAGCACCGATCGCGTATTGCTAACGAGATGCGCGTTAATTTCGTAAATGATTTTATTGTGTGCAGAGTGTTAATTAACTTGTTTTAAAGAAGATTTATTTTACTAAAGAAAAAACAAAATAGAATACAGGTAACTAAATTTTAGAAAATATTATATACAAGTAGACCCCGTATAAAAAAAACTCCGAAAATGCGGATTTGTATAACCCGATGGAAAAGTTATTAAAGTTGTCATGGAAACGAAGTAAATATCGTTTGGTTTTTATTACAGTCAACGGATATTATAAGTAACGGGTAAGTTAAAAAAAAAAATTATCTTACGCGTTATACGGGACTGTTTATAGCGTTGTATGAGTACTAGTCGCAATTTTTTCGTCGGGTTATTCGAGAGTTTACTGTATATGACGATATGATTGATATAAGAGAAAAATAACAATTAAAAAATTTCGATGAATTAACTCTATCTATAATGGCACAGCTTCGAAAATTTTAAATGCCCATTAATGCAAAATTTCTATTAGGCTGATTAAAAATCATTTAATTATTATTACTAATAATTTTAGTTAGTAGCTTGAGATTTAGCTTTTTTTTCCGAACATTGTATTATTGGAAGTCAGTATTAAGTCTATTTGATCCTCTAATAATCTTATTACTATAGAATTACTGTACTCTCTCATAGATTCAATACTGACTTCCGATGCTGTCGTCAGGTATATATATTAGGAAATATCGAAAATATACCAGGATTATTTTTTATGAGAATATCATGAAAATGTACACAATTAAGTGGAAACTTTCTGTTGATTTCGAAAGATTTAAGAAATCAGTTTTTAAAACTTCTGTTGCTTTATTGACAATAAAATGCTTAGAGTCTCATGATACAATGGAGAACAGTGTATAAGCAATCACAAATCAGAACAGTATAATACAACCACAGTATCTATACAATACCAGGTAGTAAAAATCAACACGGCAAGGACAACTCCGGAGCAGAAAAATTAACCAAATAAACTTTGATTATGAAATGTCGGAGATAATATCTTACCACTATTTACAATTTGTATTTTTTTAAAACTTTTTTTTTTCCACAATATTCGCCAATAACCGATTCAGATGAGATAAAAATAAATTGAAATTCTTTAAAATTTTATCTTCAGCACAACGAATATCACACAACGCAAATTCTATTTTTCATTATTCCTTGTATTATTTTTTTTCTGTCCGTAAAAAGAAAAACAAATTAGAAAATTATGTGCATCACTACATAAGATCACAGACAATGGCGGGTTCATCCACCCGCTATAGAATGACATTAAGGCTTCGAGGAGCATCTAAATTCACCTCTTTTTTAATGGGAATCCCCTTGGCAACTTGCTAGCAACAATTTTTTTTATTTATTTTTTATCTTTTTTAATGGGAGAGTATAATGATACTAAACATTCTATGGGACAAAGTAGACACGTCAGAGTTGTCTTTACACAATACTGTATCACAACAAATCACAACATGGCAGTCGATTATGAATGATTTTTTTTTCAAAAAGAAAAAGATAAAAAATAAAAGAATAAAAATGGTATTTAAACATTTTTTCCTTTTATCCATTCTGCAACATGTTTTTTTTTCGCTTTTCAACATTAACATAACAATATCCAGAATATTGCACAACCAGTCTGGTCCCTTGGAATAAACCATACCGCATGTAACAAATAATGTTATGACTGATCAAAATTCACCCTGTAGTCCAGAAGTAATGCTGCGGGAACAATAAAACAATGATGATAGCATTTTTATACAGCTTACGCGTTTTTAAACAATTTTTTTGGGGGCATATGCGCTATCCTATTTACTTATTGGTGTGAATGAAACGATATAGCACTGTAATGGTCAATCACAGCCATAAACAACTTTAGGAAGGGAGACAATAGTTGCCATTTATATTGCGTTTCATTTTTTTTATGTATAATGATTTTTGAAATTGGGCTCTTATATTTTTGTTAGAATGTTCTTCTATCACTTGGTGACTTTTAGTCTTGCTCTTCCTTTAACGTTTTTTTTTTTTGTTTTGTTTATATTTTTTAATACTTTTGGCTAGAGTTAATCCCAATTGGAGACGAGCAAGAATTGAGAGTTAAATTTAAAATGTTTTCTTGAATATACATATATGTATATATATATATTTATGTTTGTATAAATAGTAATTAAAGAAGAAACGAAGAAAATATGAATGTAAAATCGCCTTTGTAAAGGTCATTATTATTGTTTGATGCATGGAAGTTCGTAAGATAATTGTTGAAGCTACTTCTGACTCTTCAACTAAGTTTTCAGGATCTCACCCAACCATTCGAGTTTTGTCTGGAAACAAATAAATATATAAAATTACTTAATTTTATATATATTTGGAATTTGTAAAAATTCTTAAACTAATCACTAGTAAAAAGTAAAGTTCGTGCAGTTAGTGCACGATAGATTATATATATAATAGAGCATCGATTATCAGTCGTAATGGAAGAAGCTGAAGGTCAGATAATTGAAAAATACGGTTAATCCAAATTAAATTTGGTTATAATTAAAAAATATAGTAACAAAAAACAGAATCCCACATCATTACAAATCCATTCGCAGAGAGAAATAATTTTAATTTTTTTATTTTTATAATTATAGAAAAACACAAAATCCGATACTACAGTTAATTTTACTAAAGGATAAAAATACCCAGATAATTGATGCTCTATTTTATTGATGTATAAGTAATATAAGCGAGTAATGTAGATAATGTACGATTTATAATTACGAAATAAAATAAAATGCTTTTTTAATAGATTTATTGCGAAAAATCTATAAATTATGAATTCAAGTAATTGTATATACAGGGCGAAGAAAAACTTCGTCCAAAAGTTTTGTGTACTGATAGGGGACATGGAAACAAGTCGAAAATTCCAAAATGAACATATGGTCTAAATGGCACCGATTTCGACTTAGGATCCTTTAAAGCTAGCCAATCATAATCTCCATCGAGCACACGAGCAACGGAGTTTCGTGTGCTCGATGGAGATTGGCTAGCTCTTCGCATGTTCGATTGTGATTGGTTAACTTTAAAGAAACGGTGTCATTAAGATCATATGTTCATTTGGATTTCTGACTTGTTTCCTTCCTCCTATCAGTACACAGAATTTTAAGACGAAGCTTTTCTTCATCCTATATACTGTATATATAGTATATACAACATATTTATACTATACTGCATAAATTTACTGTATGTATGTATATATAAAGTAAATTTAAAACATTATACTCTTTGACTTTTGACCCCCTATCAGTACACAGAATTTTAAGACGAAGCTTTTCTTCATCCTATATACTGTATATATATACAACATATTTATGCATAAATTTACTGCATAAATTTACTGTATGTATGTATATATAAAGTAAATTTAAAACATTATACTCTGTATATACAATACTGTAATATATATAGTGTTTTAAATTTTTCAATAAAATCATCAAACCGACAAAGTTACAAATTAAAATTAACTTTAAAAAATTAAATTCCGTTTCTTGTAAACTATTTTGTACGACTACAGCATTTATTTTCTTTGAATTTATAAAGCAAAATTATTTTGGATATTTTAAACGGCATTCTCGTTAATGTAATTAAGACGTAACGAATAAAAAACTGGGAAGAATTTCGAGATAATAAATATAAACTAATTAAAAAAAAAAATGATATTGTGCATACTTACACAGGTACGCTGAATTCCTGGAGAGCTTGTCTGACAGTTGAATAAACGGTTTTGTTGTCATGTCTGTAGTTATCTGTACACAGGGACTGCAGTTTGTTCAGGTAAGTATCGAAATTATCGACATTCGGTTTGTCTTCAAAATTCGGTAGTCGGACGTGGTCTAACAAGGATATGAAATTATTGCGGAGAGACTCGTAATACTCAGATAAATGGGTAGTCTTCTGGGCCAGAGATTGATTGTCCTAAGTAATAGAACGTATTCAAGTAAGACGATTTATGCGACACAATTTAATAATCTATATTGTTATTCTTACTATATTTAAATTAAACAACAATTTTGAATATGTTTGACATGTGTTAACAGAAATAAATATATATATCTTTTTTTATTTAATTTCGTGAGTGTTAAAATCGGTTTTCATGTTTCGTGTTGATTTAAAGAATGTCTGCACGAGATAAAAAAAACAAAAATAAACGGGTCTAATAGTATAACATAAAACAAAAGTAGAAGTTATTTTTAAATTTTAATTAAGAATCGGGGAATTTTAAATTATTAGCTAATTCTAAAATTTAAGAAATTAAAAACGATTTCGTTTCTTTCCCAAAAGCCATTAGCACATTCTTAAAAATTTAATTTTTTTTTTCCGATTTATAAATAAGTTCCCTACACCTATAGGGTCATCAGTATCGCAATTACTTTTACCCTGACAGTCATACGTATATGCTGTTCCATTTGGGTGATGTCAGTCCGAAGACGGTTCATTTCTGATTCCACTTTGGCATTGTATTCTTGTAACTCCATAATTTCTTCTTCTAATGCCTGAATGTCCGCATTTTCTTCGGTGTTATCTATCCAAAGAGAATGACATCGTCTTACCTTAATTGCTTTTTGAATGGGTTTTGATCATTACTTTAACATTGTATGTTTTGTCTGTCTGTGGTTACGGGAATCTGGCCGATATGAACGTTATTCTGCTTGTGTGATCGTTTCAAAATGTAACGATTGTGGACCTATGTATCGGTTATACTGTTTAATTTTAATGCAATATTATTTTGTCGATTTTATTTAATTTTTGCTTAGTTAAGTATCTAATGTTTCACAAAGGTTTAGTGAACGAAATTTAGGCTGCTTTAAATATTTTGCAGAAAAATATTATGCCTATATAACATTTATTTTAATTACTAAATTTTAACATAATTAATATTTAGGAAAGAAGATTTAAATGATCGTGTATCTTATTTTTATAATTTTTAATGTTTAATATAAAAAAATTAAATTATAAACGTTAATAAATTCCGATAGATATTGATCGATTAAAATTATTTTTTGCAGTATAAAAAATTTTTCAAAATAATTCATGATGCATTAATAAGAAGAAAAGACCTCAATAACGGTAAGAGTAAACTTTTATAATTTTCGTGTACGGTATGAGTGTAGATGAGTAATTTGAGTACAGTTTATGAATTTAATTATATTACGTGTGCACATGAATAAATTGAAAATCATACATAGATAATATGAATTTAAACTACAAACTAAAGTTTTGGAGATTATTCAAAGTCAAATATAACGCCTAATATTGGAAGTTTTTGGAGCATACTTTTTTAATAATTTTTTTTTACGTACATTTAAACACTGATAACATTTTTAAATGTAGAAAATATAATTTTGTTTACAAAAGTCCAAATTAAATATTATTTACAATATTTTAATGAATCGAATTTTAAGAAATATTTTTAGAAAATAACAGTTTCAAAATTCGAACCACGTTATCTGGAAATTAATATTCATCTATAAAAAGCACATTTTTCTAAGAAATATTTTTGCAACAATTACAGAATAGAATTAATTATAAACCTATTATTATTACTGAATTTTGCACAGTTATAAAACTTAGTGTTATTCATTTTTACATAGCTTAACGAAATTTTGAATGTCTGCCAACATTAAAACATTATTTTAAAATTGGAAAATTTCAGAGTTTTGGAAAACTAAATAAAGTTTTCTAACTGGCAGTCACTTCGAAATAATTTATTTCGAATAAAACGATAAAGTTACCTATTAATATTATCATAAAATAATTTAATTTCATTAATTTTATTAGTATTTTTTTATTTGTTGAAATTTAAAAAAGTCAACTTGAAGCTTGCGTGTTCTACGTGAATGATTGCTGAATTTAAAATGTTCAGATTGCCAGATAGAAAAGATTCGTATTAGATTTGTTATATTTGTTGATTAATTTCCCCATTAAGATTTTTAAAAATAATTATTTTTAAATAATTTTTTTTTAGTCGATTTCAAAGTGACTTACTTGCAGGTTGCGTTTTGACAGAAACATTTTGACTGTCTTCGTTACTGGGTTTTGTCTTTTTCAATAAGTGCGGTGCTCTGGGACATCCTGATAAGCTTCGATGTGTCAGAAAAGTACCATTTGCGTGTCCAGTACCATCGCATCCTGGGGTCGGGCAGCTATGCAAAAAATTTCACACATACACATATATATAACTTAAATTTATATATACTATAAATTTATATATAACTTAAATTTATATATTTATTTCATATATATAACTTTAAATTTTGAAAATTTATGAAAATATATAAAAACTCACCTTACTCCTTCCGATTTCATTGCCCTTCCATCGGGTGCTACTGATTCGTGTCGAATTTTGTTTCTATTCGCCATTGGGCAACCAGACACGCTACAAAATGGGATAATTTAGCTTATAAGTAAACTAAATTTATAGGCTTTACGCATAAAATTTCTTTTAACTCACCTGCGATGTGATTGAAACTTTCCTGTAACATGACCTGATCCGCCACATCCGGGAATTGGACAACTGAAAAAAATATCACTGAAATAAAGTTTTCCCCAAACAAAGGATTAGAGTTGTTCAAATGCAAATCAATTAACTTATAAACATCAAAATTCTAAATCTATCAAAAAAATTTTTATATAAATATTTTAAAAAGGAGATCTTAAGAGTCGAAAAATAAAACTAACTTACCGTAAAGGCTCAGATTCGTTCTTGTCGTCTCTGTGTAGCACTTTTTTAGGTCTATTGGCTCTGGGGCATCCAGATAAACTTCGATGAGAAGAATAATTACCAGTGACGTGTCCAGAGCCATCACATCCGGGTGTCGGACACCTGGCAAGGAAATGACTGTGGATTGTGACGTCAAGTTACACGTTACTAAATTCACATCGATCAAATGAATAAATTTATAACAATTTAAGTAAAATTTATTTTGTGTTTTCGTTTATAAAACAAAAATTATCTCCCATTCCCTTATAATACTTTTATAATACAGTAATTACTTTCTATTAAGTACATTCTGCAACTTACTTCAATTCCTGGTGTTGTGCTTGAATTTGGGAACGATCTGCATGAGGACAACCTGATATACTGTAAAATATACATACAGTACTTTAAATTTCTGCGTTTCCGTTAAAAATATCTCCATTTAAGAAAAAAAAAAACAATTACGGCCTAATTAAGCTTTCTTTTGAATTAATTTTGATATTATCTTTAGATTTATTTGATTAAGATTAATTTAACATGTCCTTACATGTAGCAGAACACAAGGATTTTGATGTAAGCCTACATAAATTCCCCAGATAATTTAAAATTTTTACTTAATAGAAAGAAACCAAAATTACGTAGGCATTAATTTGCATAAATTAATACTTACCTTCTATGGGTAGCATAATTTCCAGACACGTGACCCATACCGTCGCATCCCGGTGTCGGACAGTGTATCAACTCTCGTCCTTCTCGACTCCTGGATGTAGTTAACCTGACTAGTTTCGGGGGTAGTGTTCTATAGAAAATTAATAGCAGAATGAATGCTTTAATAAACCACAACCAAATAACTATCACACCATCTACTTACTTGTCGTGGTCCGTACTGAGCGGGCACGTACTGGGACGACCTGGATCTTGGTGCCCCACTGGGCTCTGTATTTGTGGGTATGGAGAATGTCGGGTTAGACAGTGTTCGGTAGAATCCATAGCACTACAACGTCCACCCATCACAGGTGAAGTTCTCATTGTAGCGTGACTCGTAGAGAAGTCTACAGGTTCAGTTTGTTCCGCTTCAATCGAGTACATGGATTTTGGAGAAACAAGTACCGACGGCCTTTGGTCATTGCCAACACCATATATTTGGGAAGAGCTAAGAGAAAAAAATTATTATTATTGCCATAATATTTATTATTTAAAAGACAATATTCAATTAAATTAAATTTTTGTTTACCATAGTAGAGGTTTATCTATGATGGCAAACAAGAATTATATTGATAAATAACGCCCATGTATCAATACTTTAAAATAATGATAAAAAATGTGTATTATGTAAAAGAAGAACATCAAATAACACACATATATATATATATATAATAATAATTTCATAATGAATATTATAGTCAGAAAATTATCATAAATGAGTACAATTCAGAAATTTAATTTCCAGAAAACAATTTTTATGAAATAAAAATATTAATAAATATTCATTTGACATTTACCACATGAAGTTAGTAAATTTTTATGAACTTATTTTTACTTGGTTTATAATCCTGTAATTTTGAAAATGTTAATTTGATAGAGTTCAGCACTCTTTTTATCCAGGAAGTTTGATAAAAAAAAAAGAGTGCTGAAGTCCAAAGGCTTTCTTGATTTTGGAATTTTCTTGATTTTAGATTTCCTATACGAGAAATTATAACATGCAAATATATACTGTAATTAAAACATTTATTATTAAACATATAAACAGAATACAGTAATATCGATACTCTTTCATAAATTGACGCTAGTTTCAATATTTGATAGTGGTGCCACATTGAAGGAAATAAAAGAGTTTAAATTATTTGCTATAAAATATTTTTTGTAGTCACTCGCATATTTCCACTTAGTTTTAAAAATTATCACTTCAATTTAATATTTACTACTTGGATTTAATATCAGTCACTTGAATTTAATACAGTATTTGTTATTTAGATTTAATACTTTTTATTTGAATTTGTTAATTGCAACATGGATATATTATTTGTCTCTAGAATTTATTATTTACGACTACGATTTACTGTTTGACACTTGGCTTCATTCTTTATTATATGTATTTATTGTATATAAGGAATTATTATTAATTTATGTTAGATAGATAATGCTGTTACGTCAAGATTTACTATTTTGCTTATTTAGATGAAATGTAAAAAAGTTTCTTCAGCCTAATAGCTATTCCTACCTTATGTTTGCAGATATATTTTTGAAAAATGTCAGACAATCACACTGTACAGCTAATAAGTTGCCATCATTAAGAAAAATGATGTTACAGCTACTGAATGAATTAAATTTAAATTCATCGAATGAATCGATGATTTTTATCTCTTAAATGTTTCAACTTTTTTGAAGGAATAAGCAGTTGCATTTGATGATGGCGATTTACATTTAATCTGTTTTTTCGTCTTAGACCAATTGTAGACATTTGTCCAAACATCTAATGTTACAGTTGGTTCTTTTTTAAAAATATCTTCAATCCATTACTATAGTTTTCAGACCATGGCCTAATGTATTCAAAAATTAAAGTTAGCCTATGAAACGAGTTACTGGACATGGTTCTCTTAATGTAGCTTCTTGTTTAATCGCTTTATTGAAACTTCTAAGGCATTAGACAGCTTCAGCAACATGAACGTGTAAAACGAGAATGACGTATATCGCTGGAATGACGAAATCATGGCGTCATTTCGAATCGTCGCTAGAGAATTCTTCACGTCCAAACATGAGTTCAAAAAAGGTTCTATATTGACGTCATTCGTTCGCGTTTTACACGTCGAAAATGGAAAATAAGACGCTTAGGCAGGAAGGTTCACGTTGGAGATTACCTATGTTTATAGTGACTAAACGACTAAATATAAGGCCATATCTTTTAGTAGGCATATTCCTTAGATTTGTATCTATGATAGGATAATTAAATTTTGTGTTGAAAACGTTAAAAATAATAACTCGAAGACCTACTTTTATGTCATATTTTTAGGCGTGATATCTGGATCCCTCATACTGAGTAGAAAAGTTTTGTTTCATTTTTATTTGATTTAAATATTTTTTCTAGTTATTATCGAAGTGATTTTGATAAAACAGAAAGCGAATCAACCAGCCACGAACCCGGATGTTCGTATTCTTCGCAAGAGTATTAAACGAATATGATGTCATATACATGTGACGCTATTTGGGGAAGTTAAGAGTAGTAACGACATGCTGAAGCAAATTTCTACTACAAACGCACGCGTGGAACGTGAACTCAATGATGTCATTCTTCTTCACGTTCACGTTCGCGTCAGCGCCTTGCTGAAGCTGTCTACATTATTAGTGCTGAGAATAACATTACAAATACCTTCGAACCAGAGTCAGTTCATAAATTTCATAATGTATTTTCAAAAGTTCATAAATTTGAGAGAGAGTTGTCTATTTTCTTTTCATATGTAATCGTTATTTGCATTGAAAAATTAAATTAAACTTAAAAACCAAATTTTAAGTTAAAATTTGTTTCCAATATATTCTAAATATACGGGGTGAAGAAAAACTTCGTCGTAAAATTTTGTGTACTGATAGGGGGGCCTTAAACAAGTCGAAAATGTCTAATGAACATATGGTCTAAATGGCAGCGTTTTCGAGTTAGGATCCTTTAAAGCTAGCCAATTAGAATCGAGTACACAAAGCGTCACGACGCGTCACTCGCCTTCTTACTAATACGGTAGTAAAAGTAGATTCACACTACGACCGACCGACCGATTCGAGCCAGACCAATCACATTACACCGCCGACTGTTGCTACTATGGAAACGTGACGTAGAATCGTTCGAGTCCATCGTAGTGTGAACCCACCTTAAGTAGAAGAGCGACACAATACGACGCATTTTGGCAACGCGAGGCGTCGTGACGCTTTGTATACTCGATGGTGATTGGCTAGTTTTAAAGGGTTATAACTCGAAAACAGTGCCATTTAAACCATATGTATGCCATTAGACATTTTCGACTCGTTTCGATATCTTCTATCAGTACACAAAATTTTATGACAAAATTTTTCTTCACCCTGTATATATGAACAAGTTATTCGCTTATCGACCAAATCGTGAAAACGGAACTCGGTCGTTAAGTGAGGAGTACCTGTATTAGCATTTGAAATTTTTTAAATGATATTCTTGAATTAAATTTTTTTTGCATTTCAATTTATTTTTATAGCGTTTTAATAACATCTAATTAAAAAATTCCCAAACCAGCAGCAGTTTTAAATGTACAAAAAATGTGGATTTTTAAATCCTGAAGTTTTACTATGTAAATACAGAAAGATCAAAACATATATTTATTAAAAATATTAAAATATGATTAAATTTTCAGTTTCGTTTACTTTATTATATTATTTTCACATTATAATTCATTAAGATTCTGATTGCATCAACACTGCATTTTATATAAATTAAAACATATTTACTTAGTTTTCATTGCATAAAACTGTTGGCATCACGCTGAAGAAAGCTGATGCTTTCAAGATTTACTTCACAACTAAATATTTAAGATTTATCAAAGATTCTATGTGTTCATTAATAAAGCAGAGATATGATGTTTATGGACAGTGACAGTTTAAAGGGAAATGTGCTTGGATGTATATAATTATCATAACATTATTAATTCGAATGTCTTTATTATAGAACGACATAGAACATAGTGCTAATATTCTGATACTTCTGCTATTGGATTAATTCGTTACAGATGGCGAGATGTTTGCAGATTTTATCAAAACAATTTGAGTACATATTTGGAAATATCTCCAAATAGCTCGGCACGTTAATGATATGTAAAATAGATGAGGATGTAAAATAATGAGATTACTCATACATTTGCTTTAATCTGATTTAATGCCATAAGGTATATTGAAGATATTTGCAATTTAGATTCCATAGGAAACTATACCTTTATTTTTTTTTATGAATTTTGATCATTTACGAAAATGCATAAAATTGATCAGAATAATCTTAATTATTGCGAGTTAATCACAGAGTAGTTCTTTACCAGCAATATCGTGATCCATAATGCATTAAATTAGAATATATTTGTTGAATAAGCGATGTCTATCGGATGAATAATTAATGTATCAGTAAAATGTTTATTTCTTTATTATTTCGATCTCTTTGAACACCATATAGGATATAAGATGATGGAAATCCACTGGCCGTGTGATGTATCATCAGTTTAGCACCAGAAATGTTGGAGTTTGATCTCCGTCGAATAATTCAATTTATGGAGAAAAATTAAAACTAGATTTATTTTTTCTTTCCCGAATTTAATATTCACTCGAATGCATAAAGTGATTAAGACGATTAGAATATTTTCCCTTGGCATTTCCTACCACAACTACCACGTCGTAGACGTCTGTTGGATCTGAAGATAAACAGAATACGGAATGTATGAGAAATGAAAATGTAAAAAGAATTTTAGATAAGATATTAATATATAGATTGGAAATAATTAATAGGAAAAACAAAATTTGGCATTTTTGAATCTGAAATAGGAGCAATGACAGGTAATGTTCTTTCTCTAACAATATAAGTTTTGTTTATAAATAATATAAAGTTAAATTGCTAAGAGAAT
Source organism: Olivierus martensii (assembly GCA_000484575.1). Classification (NCBI taxonomy): domain Eukaryota; kingdom Metazoa; phylum Arthropoda; class Arachnida; order Scorpiones; family Buthidae; genus Olivierus; species Olivierus martensii. The sequence goes on from AYEL01076807.1 coordinate 125,397, forward strand.
TTATGATTGATGCATATATGTTCCAATAAATAATGAATTTTTGATTAATTTATGTTTAAAAATAAGAATGAATGGTTTGAAAGTGGGAAAAATTTATTACGAATTAAAATAAAGTGTATAAAAATTAATGGAGAACAAAAAGTTGTTAGTCATGTCAGAAGAAAAAAAGTAAATTTGTCATTCGGATCTAGTCTATATTGTTCAACTTTAGAAAGAGTATAGTCCTGTATGACAGGATTGTCCAAGGAGCTGCAAAATGTTCAATTGTAACCCATGAATAAAAACTTTAGACTTGTTTTGTTTAATCACAAACCAACTTTAAAATATTCTTCTCTTGAACATATACAAACAAAAAAAATGAAATTATAACAAGAGTTTATGTTATCATAATATACCATATCGAATAGTTTATAATTGTAATATTCCGACTGGTTCTTGTGTTATTTGCATGAAATTTGGCCTACTGGCATAAAAAACTATAAAATTATAACAAGAGTTTATGTTATCATAATATACTATATCGAATAGTTTATAATTGTAATATTCCGGCTGGCTCTTATGTTATTTGCATGAAATTTGGCCTACTGGCATAAAAAACTTTGACTGAGCTGCTATATGTTTTAAGGCGCAAAAGAGGAAATAACTGACAATTCAGATATATTTGAAGAAAATAAATATTTCGAAAATAGATTGTAAGGAATTAAAAAATAAGATAATCGAGAAGATAGGAAAATATGATCTTTAATTCCATCGCTTTTAATTCGAAAGCATATTAAAAATATAGTTTAGTAATAGATAGTTACCTGTTTAATCATTTCTTAATTTAAAAAAAATATTTATTTAAAAATGTATCGATTAAAAATATATAATAAACAACTCAGTAATCTAGATACTATAATTAAGATTACCTTGCTAAATTCTGATATTTCTTCAGAAAAATACGTTGGAAAAAACGAGAAAGTTTTGTTTTTTCGACATATTTTTTCCAAAAATATTGAATGGGCCTGTTTTTCTTCAAGTAAATTTGTAATTATAAAGGTAAAACTCGCTAATTAACATGTTTACTAAATTGAAAATTTGTATTATTCATATTTTATTCGATTTGGACTCTGCAGCTGTAGTCAATTCTGAATATAAATATTTGCACTTTTTCCTTTATTTTCTAGATTAACGACTGCCGTTGATCACGAATAAATCTGATAGTTTTTTATAAACTTCAATTTGAAATTATTTGCATATAATTATGCTCTACAATTTGGAATGCCCCTTGATGATTTATTATATATTTTTTAAATAATTAAAACCTCTCTCTGTCAGAGTGACACTAAGATATTTTAGCAACGAAGAATATAATAAGAATCAAAAAGTATTCATAATTAAATCACGTTTTATAATAATTCATTCGTGAAACTTTGAATTCAAAGCAGATCTGATACTCAGGCTTTCCATTATCTGCTCGAATGCGATGAAACTTAAAAAAAAAAAAAAAAAAAATGAAAAAAAAAAAAAAAAAAAAAAAAAAAAAAAAAAAAAAAAAAAAAAAAAAAAAAAAAATAGATTTTTAGTTGCCATATTTTGAAAATGCGCGAAAGAGAAAAGCTATTAATTTCTGTATAGTAAAGTCTAATATTTAATAATAACCACTGTTGTAAATTCTAGCTTTAAAAAATATTTTCCTTCTTACATATCAGTCACCAATAATATTTAGCATGTCTAAAATCTAAACGATACAAAGATTAAATAAATTCTTCACCCAGCAGAATTGCATCTGTCAATAAATGTAACGTGAGCAGAAATACAGATAAAACGTAAATATTGATGACAAATAAAATGGAAAAGTTGAAAATAAAGTCAGAATAACATAAACGAAAAAAAAAAAAAAAACTGGAACAGAAAATTTTAAAACAATAAATCCACATCTGAATGGGAAACGTCCAGGATTTTCTTTGTAAACTAAAATCGTGACGGATATTAATAATGAAAGAAAAATCAAGATATTATCAAAGGATATTTTTTAAATGGATAATTATGATAACGTATCAAAATTAATTAATATAAACGTCGTTACGAAACGTGGACAATATGTATAAAATAAAACATTAGTTTTATTCTAATTTATATTGCTTTGAATTTACGCAAATTAATATATCGCAAAGGGCCAATAAAAGTCAATTTAGTAGTCGGGCATGACCAGATCGGCTGATAAGATCAAAGAAAAAAATCAGGTCGATCTAGCGGCAATGTAGAAGAGCCATAACTTTCCACCTGAATGGATTGCATTCCTCATTTTTTCAGTTCTTATTCTTCAATGCATCCAACCGATCCCATTGCCAGTCTGGCGAATCCATGATGGACGTGATGGATGAGGTCCTAACTGGACCATCGTTTCGCTTCCCTTGTATAGATTTCGCGGCATTTCAAATGACCTAACCTAGTCTAATATAATAAAATAAAGGAATAGGGGTTTCACTACAGAATCCGGAATAGCCATAATGCATTGGGAAAATTCTACTTCCAACTAACTAACTGATGACAGAAAATGATTCAGACTTCTAAAATGTTTGGTTTTTCGAAGAGAAATTTGAAAAAACTAAATTGATAATAAAGAAAAAAATTTATGGTATGGAAGAGCTAATTGCCTGCTTTCTATACACGCTTGCTACGTATTATGGATTGATTCTAAATGTGAGACCATCTATGAGTTATTTTCAGTGATATGATTCTCTCTGTTAAATTTCATTGATTGATTTGTTAATTGCTTCTCCATAGACAGATTTGTTTTTTCCTAGAAATTGTTGTAGCAGTTGATTTACGTTTTTTAGATTTATATTTACCTTACCTTTCTCAATTCCTAGTGCTTTTTTATGAAATTTAACAGAGAGATAATTCAAACTATTAAGAGTAACTTCAGCAATTTAAATGTGATTTTTAAATAAAGATCACGATTAATCGATAGGATATCTAAATTATCTTTAATGGAATGATTTTCATATTAAAATTTAAAAATTTCATCAATTCCTTCAAAAATATTAAGTTAGTACCTAAGCCTATATCAGAGTTTGAATTACAACTATTTTTAAATGACAGAAATTGAGATTAAAATATCCGACGTCGAAATTATTTATAACGACAAAACTTCCATACGAAGAATCATAAAAATCTACTAATTAGTTCGAAAGCTGTTAACAGGATTACATAGACAAAGAAGACCAACATGCGATCATGCAAAACAAAAGGACCAACATGCGATCATACAAATGGAAACAGAGGCGCCAATATGAGATCATGCAAAACAAAAGGAACAACATGCGATCATACAAATGGAAACAGAGGCGCCAATATGAGATCATGAAAAACAAAAGGACTAACATATGATCATACAAATGGAACTACAAGGGCCAGCATGCGATCATACAAATGGAAACAGAGGCGCCAATATGCGATCAAGCAAAACAAAAGGACTAACATGTGATCATACAAATGGAAGCAGAAAGGCTAGCATGCGATCATACAAATGGAAACAGAGGCGCCAATATGCGATCATGCAAAACAAAAGGACCAACATGTGATCATACAAATGGAACGAGAAAGGACAGCATGCGATCATATAAAACAGAAGGGTCATATTAATATCGATTCATGCGATCATATTAATCCTGTTTTTCTTCGGAAAATAAGCCATATTGTAAAGTAATAAAATTGCTACACCTGCCAATAGAACAAATGTACAATATATACAGTAGACATAAAAAGAACTAAAAAAAATTATAAATCTAAAAAACAGTAATAAAAAATTCAAAGATCTGCAAATTAAAAAATAATAATATTTCTCGCCTTCGCTTTAAGTTAATACCCTTCTTTTTACAGAAACGAATAGCTAATTGTTATTAGATAAAAAGCCCTTTTAAATTTTTTACCACTTACACTTAATCTCCGTAGATTTATCCCCAAAAAAAGTAAATGACAATTTGCAATAAAATTTCCACAAATAAAAAAAAAAACAATTACATCCGAGATTATCTATTTTATCATTCTTGCCTTCTTAAAAAAAAACCATATAATTTCGATAAAAGTTCTCTTTCCCAACTGCTTTATCATCTTTATCTATACTTCTATGTCAATAAAAAATGAATAATAAAAATTTCCACTTACAAATCATAATTATTGAATTGGTCGAATAAATAAAAATAAGTTTTGTAGTGCATTTTTTATTTATATATTTGAATATTTAGAAAATATTATTTATTAATTAATAACAAGATTAACACCATGAGAAATTTGAAAAGCAGTACTATATGATTATTTCTAGAAAAAACGTAGTTAGGAGTATTAAATTTTAAAATTAGAGAGACAAACTTCTTATATATGCCATAATTTTAAACTCTTAAAAAGATTGATAAGAAAAAAATCTAAATCTAACTAATTCTGCATACTTTCGTGCAGAAGCGGCACTAGGAACGAACTAAAGAGGCACTAGCTCAGGCAACATTAAGTGTATTTCTGGCAAAGATTAAACTTATTTCTCATAAAAATTGAATTAATAAATTACGTTTTTCTTAAATTTAAAAATTAATTAATTTTGAAACCATTTTAGGTGTGTCAATTATATGTGAGCCCTGTCAGTTATTCATTGCGCCAATATTCTTCCAGGCCCGCGCTGCTTTTATATACAGTGCATAAGGTATTCGTGCCATAGTCTTTCCTGGCAGAATATCGTGTTAAAGAAATTTATTTATTATTTTTTTTAGAAAATTAAATTAAAAAAACCGGAATATAATCCCATAATTTATGTAAATTTAAATATTTCTCAGACAATAACAATTATTCTACTGGCACGAAAAAGGTATCTATCTAAACAAACTATTTAATGACAATAAATGATATTTTTTAAAATATTTTAAAAAATGCCATTTCTGATGTTGGTTTATCTACATGTCTAAAAAATAGCAAGTTTTAAATAATTAACGGGACACTCACGTTATTAATAATTCTTTCATTTTTGAGAGATTTCTTTCTGCCATATCTCCAAAATACTTTATGATTAAAATCAAGATTCTGTTTAATGACAATAAATGATATTTTTTAAAACATTTAAAAAATGCCATTTCTGATGTTGGTTTATCTACATGTCTAACAAATAGCAACTTTTAAATAATTAACGGGACACTCACGTTATTAATAATTCTCTCATTTTTGAGAGATTTCTTTCTGCCATATCTCCAAAATACTTTATGATTAAAATCAAGAAATTTTTATCGGTCGATTCTAATATGCTTATTTTTAAGCATGGCTGTATTTCCGAAGGAATTAACTATTTATTTTATAAACAAAATGTGTATTACTAAAATGTTTTTACTTCTGCCCATACTTGAATCTCCTTTTTTTATTCTATCATAAGATTATATATTGTTCTGAATATTATAAATAAAAAGTTAGAAATCAGACTTTTTTCTATGGAAATGTTTATGAAATTTCTTCAAAAGTATGATAAATATCGTATTATAGCTTGTACGAAAAAATTCGGTAAAATTTGTATGAAACCTATAAAAATCGAACATATGAACGTATCACATATAGGTTTATACGTTCATGTGTTCGAAATTACTTCAGGTATTATTCAAAGATTTTGAATAAATTAGTTTTATCTCTTTAAAATTTTGTTTTATAAAAGTTCATTGTGTGCGGTGAGATTCTTCCCATCCAATCCTATAATGAAGTAAAACTACAGAACAACGGAACAAAACGAGACAAAAGGATTAAATATTATAATTATCTTTCAGAGATGCATTACGTTAAAGCGACTGAAAATTATGCATAAATCATGTCTCTAAAGCATATCCTATAATTAAATTCATAAAGTAAGCTGAAATATCTGCAGGATTTTCGATCTTATTCGTCTCTTTTATAGTTAACACCGTATCTGAAATTTTTAATGATTCAAAGTATTGTTTGTTACTTTCAGTCTCAAATTCATCCAGATAGCTATATACTAGATAATTTATAAACTATAATATGTGATATTATGAAAAAATATGAGTTTATGTTTTTGAAAAGGATATATATAGATCTCATTTTAACTGGGAGAATACACTTGAAAACAATATATCAGGGATGGCCAAACTGCGGCTCTTTGATACCTTCAATGTGGCTCCATACCATGAAAGTCAATAGTACATTTAAGTTAAATAAATTACAGATATATTATTTTTTTATCTATTGTAAAAAGTAATATGCATCTAGTACGAAATAAATGCATTTGAAATAAACAATTTTTGAAATCATTACTAAGATTACCCGAAAAACTGGTGCTGTTCTCATTGATGCAGAAAGAAAATACGGCTTTCGAGTATTTGAGATTCTCCTATGTGGCTTGTAGTACATGAAATTTGGCCACCTCTGCAATATACAGTCGAAGCCGGTTATTAGGGAGTCGGATATAAGGGAGATAATTTTTCATTTTTCTGTACTGTTCCTTGTGATGATCTACTTTTCATCCCGCTTTACCTCGGCCGGCCATCAGTGTAATTTATTTAAAAATAATAAAAACATCATAATAAGCCAGTTTGTTGCTTTTTTCTCTCCCTATTCCTCGACCGCAAAATTTTTTGTCATTATTAATAATTTAAAAATTAATGAATACAAATTAAATTAAAATTGTAGTTCCTCTAAAAAGACAAAATCCGCAGGTGCCGCTGTACCCTAAAAATGGCGCCAGCTAATAATTTGTTATATAAGTTCGTAGATGTTTTAGAGTTAAATTCCAAGTTTATGAGATTAAATGATAAGATTTCCGCTCATTTATATGAGCGGATAATATCTAGTATTAATTATTTCCCATAATATGCGAAATAATTAATACAAGATCCATAACCGGTAATCGAATAATTACACAACTCAAGTAACCAATATTAAAACCGAAATAAATTTGTTGCGCATTCGGATATAAGGGAAATCGGTTATAAGGGACAAAAAGTGTAGGTCTCCTGGATTCCCTTATAACCGGCTTCGACTGTATATTGTGATTTTTCTAATTAAAAATTAAATTCTTTGAAAAAATTGTATACCCATATTCGTTATACCCCAGTAATTATAAGTTCGATTTTTGGTTACTTCGAATTAACGAGAGTAAGTAGTTATTTTTAATAACTGATATGAAGCTAAAAAATGATAATTCTTTGAAAAAAATCGTATACCCATATTCGTATACCCCAGTAATTATAAGTTCGATTTTTGGTTATTTCGAATTAACGAGAGTAAGTAGTTATTTTTAATAACTGATATGAAGCTAAAAAATGATACGTCTTTCAAAATGAATCAAACTTTTTTCATCTGAAATATTTTCTTTACTTTTGCTATTAGTGAAAAAAAGTTCTTAGAATTTACGTAGTATTAAAGGCTATATATATATAAAAAAAAGTGATAAACTTTTTGTATAGCTAATCACTTCCGAGATATCAAGATCATTTTGAATGATTTAAATCGCATTATATATTTTATTGTTATTACCATATAAGAAAAGTGGAACGAATGCATTATAATCAGTTTTTATGATATTTATCCCTGAAACCATGCAACTTTTGTATACTTTTTCAATATCATCAAAAATAAAGATATTTCAAATAGCAAAAAGATATTCCTCTCTATATAAAAAAAAGATGCGCGTATATGTAAAAACGGTGGGCACAGTATTAATTTCAGAGTTGATTCCTAAGAATAAAAGATTAAATTATTGTAATTTTTTGATTGTAAGTTAGTTTTTAACAGCTTTAAAGTTTTATGACGCAATATCCGATTTTATGACTTCCATTTATTTGATATTTCAATTCACATAAGCTGAGGAGTTAATAATATTAATTTGTTATTGTTTTTCTTAGAAAAGTATTATCATTTTCTTGTTACAATCAAACCCCGATAAGACGCCCCCCGTTAACCCGCCACCCTCGCTAACCGCCAAGAAATTTGGCGGAACAGATCTTCCCTATGTTAATGGAATAGGCAAACCTCGATAAGACGCCATCCACTAGTAGAAACATCTAAACAAATATTCTTTTTGGTATTGTATTTGTTCCCTGGCGGATTAACGAGGACAGATGAATGCAAAGGATCATAATACCAAATACCGTGATGTGAGTCACCTCGTTAATCCGTCCCTACTCACATCCCGAAGTTCATCACTACTGCATATATTAAAAGCTCTTTGGATTCATTTGTAACCAGGGGTAGAAAAGATGGAGTTAACGGTTAATCGTGTCTCTCTTTAAGCCTGGAAAATTTAAGGCCCTGGTCCTAGAAAATTTAAGATCTAAGAACCAGGTCGTTTCCATAGCGAATAGTCAAGTGATGCGAAGTCTTGTTAATGTTTCACCATGCCGCAACGCTCGCGAAAGACTCTTCTGTTATTTGAAACGCGCCAGCCATTCATTGCTAAGTACGCACTTTTTTAGAAATGTTAACTTTGGATGTTAAATATAAATGTAATGTATTTTATTAAATTTAATAAATTCGGAGTTTATTTTCATTTCTATACCATACGTGTTTTTGATAAATCGCCAAACTCATCCCCAAACGGATGGCAGTGTCTTATCGGGGTTTGACTATATAATGGTTAATCAGTTTCCGGTAGATGAAAATTTATATAAATATTATTTCTGCAAATAAAAACATGATTAATTTAAGAAAAACAATGGTAAATTGATATTGCTAAACATCAGATTATGTAAATTGAAACAATAGTAATAGAATTTGATTAATATTTCGATCTAATATTTCAGTCAGAAATAAAAAAATTAGATACTTTAAAATGCCTTTTCTTTAAAAAAAAAAACTAACTGCAGTTTAGTCGATTTTTAAAAGCAATGCCTATACTTTTGCTTATATCTTATATTTATATATTCGATATATATAAAATGCAATGTCTGTCCATACCGCATAGGCTCCCACACCGTTCGACTTATCAGGACCAAACTTTGTAGGGTGATTTTGTGAGTAACACAAGGTACCAAAAATCAAAATAGCCCCAGGAAATGGGCCCTATTGGATTCGTTCTTTTATTTTCCACATAGGTTGCCACACCGTTTGATCTATGGGGACCAAACTTTGCAGGATGACTTTCCCCGCAGATAACATAAGGTATCTGGAACAAAATCACCTCAGGGAAGGGGGGTATTTTCGGGTCTTAATTTAAAATACGTGTTTAAATCTTTCAGTTTGTTCTGACTGTTGTCGACGTCGCAAAGTCCTTTTGGTTATATCTTATATTTATATATTCGATATACATATAAAATGCAATGTCTGTCCATACCGCATAGGCTCCCACACCGTTCGACTTATCAGGACCAAACTTTGTAGGGTGATTTTGTGAGTAACACAAGGTACCAAAAATCAAAATAGCCCCAGGAAATGGGCCCTATTGGATTCGTTCTTTTATTTTCCACATAGGTTGCCACACCGTTTGATCTATGGGGACCAAACTTTGCAGGATGACTTTCCCAGCAGATAACATAAAGTATCTGGATCAAAATCACCTCAGGGAAGGGGGGTATTTTCGGGTCGTAATTTAAAATACGTGTTTAAATCTTTCAGTTTGTTCTGACTGTTGTCGACGTCGCAAAGCATGAGATGAAAATGACATCATGGTCGTACAAGCATGATGTAACAATAACTGACGTCGAAAAAGTTCATACGAACTTGACGTCAATATACTGTGCATAGAATAGCGACAGATGACGTTATAAAACATCAGTGTGTGTGACGTCGCAATGAGTGCCGTCCCAAATGTTCTAACATACAACGTAACAATAGATCAGCATTTCCCAAACTTTTTCTATGACGGAACACTTCAAAATCCTGAAATTTTTAGGGAACACTTTGGATACTGTGCAATGACACTACAACAGTTCTGACGTATAGAATAGCGACAGATGACGTTATAAAACATCAGTGTGTGTGACGTCGCAATGAGTGCCGTCCCAAATGTTCTAACATACAACGTAACAATAGATCAGCATTTCCCAAACTTTTTCTATGACGGAACACTTCAAAATCCTGAAATTTTTAGGGAACACTTTGTTTATTTTATAGTATAGGTAGATATTAATAATAATAAATAAATTAGGAAAAACAAACATTTTTTATCAAATTATAATTATGTAAAATAAACTAGCTACTCCAGTTTCAGCTTGGCACAGTATTTTAATTAAATCATATAAGACTCATATTAATGTTTATAATTTTTTATGGAGAATAGTTTGGGAATCGCTGCAATAGATGTCGTCCCAGAAAAGGGGATGAACACTGGTGGGATGATGTCTCATCAGTGTTTGACGTCATTATAATCAACAACGGATAACATTCACGTAACGTCAGTGTGTGAAGACACAACAGTTCCGACATATGACACCACAATGACAATTTTTTCAACTTTGCATACAGATAGAATATCATTTGTAACTATCAAAAAAATCTCGCAAATCAGAAACTAATATCTTTCTATAAATGATGAACTAGAATTTCTCAGGCAAACCTGGGAATTAACAGTTCCGACATATGACACCACAATGACAATTTTTTCAACTTTGAATACAGATAGAATATCATTTGTAACTATCAAAAAAATCTCGCAAACCAGAAACTAATATCTTTCTATAAATGATGAACTAGAATTTCTCAGGGAAACCTGGGAATTTCTGGCAGTACTTATAAATAATTAGCTTGATCCACCAGCTAGATATTTATAAATACTGCGATAAGCAAGATTATCAGTTAAAATGAAAGCCAGGAAAAAGAATATTTCTCAGATGTTTCAGATTTCTAATATAATGTAGTAGTAGTAGAAAAGGGAGGAGCCTACCCAACTCAAGCACCACGACCACCAATGGTTTATTGTGCACCCCCAATCAAATCATCCCAGAAGAAGTTCCGTCTTTAAAACAAACGACAGACGGAGGAGCCTACCCAACCCAAGCACCGCGACCACCAATGGTTTATTGTGCACCCCCTATCAAATCATCCCAGAAGAAGTTCCGTCTTTAAAACAAACGACAGTATTTTCCTCAATGGGACAGTAGCAAGATCCGCCGGAACAAGAAAATACATCCCCAAAAAATCACGCCTAAGCCATGAAAGGGCCACACATTCACACAAAATGTGATGAAGAGTTTCCTCCTCATACTGACATCTTCTACAAATAGGGCTATCAACAAGCCCAATCAAATGAATATGTCTTCTAAGATGACAGTGCCCTGTAAGAAACCCTGTAACAATCCTAACTTCAGATTTATTCAGAGAAAGCACTCTTTAGTTCACTGAACAGAGCAACCCAAAATGAGAGCCTTCGCATGCCTAAGACTCTAATATAATGTAGTTACATCAGTATATATTTCTTCTGTGTCTGATTTTATCAAATTTAATAGAAATTAGTCTAATGGAAGTCGAGATATTCCATGTGACCATATTTCACTAATGCCCATTTCAAATTAAAAACATTACTACTTAATAGTATTATTTTATAAGTTGTCAAGGAAGATGTTAATGAATAAAAATTATGGAATAATTTTATTTATTTAACCAAATAGTATGGCAACAGAAAATTCACAAAAATCTTTAATAGGTACTTAAAAAGTAAATTTTATTTTTAAACTTAAATTTATTCTCAAAGAACATTTTAAAATATTGCAACAATTTTATTTTTAGCATTCCATGCTAGAATCTTTTCATAAATTTATAAAAAGTATAGATGATGATAGCATATCCAGAATTCTTCAAAAATTGGGCTGTTTATATGGCTTATGGAGATTACAGAATTATATAGGCATATTATATGAAGGTAAGCATTTTATTATAAATTGCATTATAGTCTAATTCCCAAGAATGGGAAATGAAGTAAATTACATAAGTATAAAGGATGTAAGTTCTCTTATATTCAAGTATTTGGGAACTTAATATACAATATACAAATATGCTTATTTATGGTGAAATATTTATTAATAATTTTTAGTGTATTTTCTGAAGAAAATGAATCTTATAAGATCACACCATGTCTATAAGCAGGTGTGTACGTCCTCCCACTAACAACTTTTGAATAATGAGACTTAATAAATATCCTTTTAATAACTTAATACTGTATCAAGATCACACCATGTCTGTAAGCAGGTGTGTATGTCCTCTCACTAACAACTTTTGAATAATGAGACTTAATAAATATCCTTTTAATAACTTAATACTGTATTTTTGTGAAACTTGGTATTTTGTTTTTCTATTAAAACTATCCTAGGAACTGTATCACTTATCCTTATAGCTTTGACAAATTAAAAATGGAAAAAGTTTAAACTTTTGAGATAATCTCTTAATATATTCTGAATTATTTATTGGATTTTCATGAAATTTAGCATGCTGATTCTGTCATTGAAGATGATCTTGACCACTGCTTTAAATACAATTATTTAAAAATAATATGTTCAATCTTTTCTTTCTAATAATTTTTGAATTATCGTTTTTGATTATTACAAAATTTAACAGTGGACAATAACAGTTTTTAGGCCATTAAAACCAAGTTAGAAATAAAATTGATTAACTCTGTATATTCATCCATTTAAAAATGGCAGATATTTAATCTTCTGAGGTTACCATATAGTAAAAAGTCAAGATTTTTTATCATCATTTTTTATCACAGGATGGCAATAAGCATTAAAAAGGAATAACATATGGTTTATCTACATTGCTCCAATAGCTTTTAGAAAAGAATATATTTGTTATCTTAAGTTTCCATTATAAACACACCAATCAGAACATGTATTATTATATAATCCAATGACAGGTAAACTTTAGCAGAAAAGATCCATATTATATCAATGAAATATAGTCTGGAGAATTTTTAAAATTATAAAGCATGTTTTCTTATTTCTTTAATAATTATAAAGAAAATATATATAAATATATTATTTAAGAAATTAGTAATTAATGACTTTTATGAAATTCTTCACATTCTGCGCTATCTAATAAGTTGTTGTTTTAAGTTCGTAGAAGTTTTAGAGTTATACTACAGTAATCCAAGAAGAAGAAGAGTTAGACTCCAAGTTTATGAGATTAAATGACAGGATTTCCGCTCATTTATATGAGCGGATAATATCTAGTATTAATTATTTCCCATAATATGCGAAATAATTAATACAAGATCCATAACCGGTAATCGAATAATTACACAACTCAAGTAACCAATATTAAAACCGAAATAAATTTGTTGCGCATTCGGATATAAGGGACAAAAAGTGTAGGTCTCCTGGATTCCCTTATAACCGGCTTCGACTGTATATTGTGATTTTTCTAATTAAATTCTTTGAAAAAAATCGTATACCCATATTCGTATACCCCAGTAATTATAAGTTCGATTTTTGGTTATTTCGAATTAACGAGAGTAAGTAGTTATTTTTAATAACTGATATGAAGCTAAAAAATGATACGTCTTTCAAAATGAATCAAACTTTTTTCATCTGAAATATTTTCTTTACTTTTGCTATTAGTGAAAAAAAGTTCTTAGAATTTACGTAGTATTAAAGGCTATATATATAAAAAAAAAGTGATAAACTTTTTGTATAGCTAATCACTTCCGAGATATCAAGATCATTTTGAATGATTTAAATCGCATTATATATTTTATTGTTATTACCATATAAGAAAAGTGGAACGAATGCATTATAATCAGTTTTTATGATATTTATCCCTGAAACCATGCAACTTTTGTATACTTTTTCAATATCATCAAAAATAAAGATATTTCAAATAGCAAAAAGATATTCCTCTCTATATAAAAAAAAGATGCGCGTATATGTAAAAACGGTGGGCACAGTATTAATTTCAGAGTTGATTCCTAAGAATAAAAAATTAAATTATTGTAATTTTTTGATTGTAAGTTAGTTTTTAACAGCTTTAAAGTTTTATGACGCAATATCCGATTTTATGACTTCCATTTATTTGATATTTCAATTCACATAAGCTGAGGAGTTAATAATATTAATTTGTTATTGTTTTTCTTAGAAAAGTATTATCATTTTCTTGTTACAATCAAACCCCGATAAGACGCCCCCCGTTAACCCGCCACCCTCGCTAACCGCCAAGAAATTTGGCGGAACAGATCTTCCCTATGTTAATGGAATAGGCAAACCTCGATAAGACGCCATCCGCTAGTAGAAACATCTAAACAAATATTCTTTTTGGTATTGTATTTGTTCCCTGGCGGATTAACGAGGACAGATGAATGCAAAGGATCATAATACCAAATACCGTGATGTGAGTCACCTCGTTAATCCGTCCCTACTCACATCCCGAAGTTCATCACTACTGCATATATTAAAAGCTCTTTGGATTCATTTGTAACCAGGGGTAGAAAAGATGGAGTTAACGGTTAATCGTGTCTCTCTTTAAGCCTGGAAAATTTAAGGCCCTGGTCCTAGAAAATTTAAGATCTAAGAACCAGGTCGTTTCCATAGCGAATAGTCAAGTGATGCGAAGTCTTGTTAATGTTTCACCATGCCGCAACGCTCGCGAAAGACTCTTCTGTTATTTGAAACGCGCCAGCCATTCATTGCTGTAAAGTACGCACTTTTTTAGAAATGTTAACTTTGGATGTTAAATATAAATGTAATGTATTTTATTAAATTTAATAAATTCGGAGTTTATTTTCATTTCTATACCATACGTGTTTTCGATAAATCGCCAAACTCATCCCCAAACGGATGGCAGTGTCTTATCGGGGTTTGACTATATAATGGTTAATCAGTTTCCGGTAGATGAAAATTTATATAAATATTATTTCTGCAAATAAAAACATGATTAATTTAAGAAAAACAATGGTAAATTGATATTGCTAAACATCAGATTATGTAAATTGAAACAATAGTAATAGAATTTGATTAATATTTCGATCTAATATTTCAGTCAGAAATAAAAAAATTAGATACTTTAAAATGCCTTTTCTTTAAAAAAAAAACTAACTGCAGTTTAGTCGATTTTTAAAAGCGATGCCTATCCTTTTGGTTATATCTTATATTTATATATTCGATATACATATAAAATGCAATGTCTGTCCATACCGCATAGGCTCCCACACCGTTCGACTTATCAGGACCAAACTTTGTAGGGTGATTTTGTGAGTAACACAAGGTACCAAAAATCAAAATAGCCCCAGGAAATGGGCCCTATTGGATTCGTTCTTTTATTTTCCACATAGGTTGCCACACCGTTTGATCTATGGGGACCAAACTTTGCAGGATGACTTTCCCAGCAGATAACATAAAGTATCTGGATCAAAATCACCTCAGGGAAGGGGGGTATTTTCGGGTCGTAATTTAAAATACGTGTTTAAATCTTTCAGTTTGTTCTGACTGTTGTCGACGTCGCAAAGCATGAGATGAAAATGATATCATGGTCGTACAAGCATGATGTAACAATAACTGACGTCGAAAAAGTTCATACGAACTTGACGTCAATATACTGTGCAATGACACTACAACAGTTCTGACGTATAGAATAGCGACAGATGACGTTATAAAACATCAGTGTGTGTGACGTCGCAATGAGTGCCGTCCCAAATGTTCTAACATACAACGTAACAATAGATCAGCATTTCCCAAACTTTTTCTATGACGGAACACTTCAAAATCCTGAAATTTTTAGGGAACACTTTATTTTATAGTATAGGTAGATATTAATAATAATAAATAAATTAGGAAAAACAAACATTTTTTATCAAATTATAATTATGTAAAATAAACTAGCAACTCCAGTTTCAGCTTGGCACAGTATTTTAATTAAATCATATAAGACTCATATTAATTTTTATAATTTTTTATGGAGCATAGTTTAGGAATCGCTGCAATAGATGTCGTCCCAGAAAAGGGGATGAACACTGGTGGGATGATGTCTCATCAGTATTTGACGTCATTATAATCAACAACGGATAACATTCACGTAACGTCAGTGTGTGAAGACAACAGTTCCGACATATGACACCACAATGACAATTTTTTCAACTTTGAATACAGATAGAATATCATTTGTAACTATCAAAAAAATCTCGCAAACCAGAAACTAATATCTTTCTATAAATGATGAACTAGAATTTCTCAGGCAAACCTGGGAATTTCTGGCAGTACTTATAAATAATTAGCTTGATCCACCAGCTAGATATTTATAAATACTGCGATAAGCAAGATTATCAGTTAAAATGAAAGCCAGGAAAAAGAATATTTCTCAGATGTTTCAGATTTCTAATATAATGTAGTAGTAGTAGAAAACGGAGGAGCCTACCCAACCCAAGCACCGCGACCACCAATGGTTTATTGTGCACCCCCTATCAAATCATCCCAGAAGAAGTTCCGTCTTTAAAACAAACGACAGTATTTTCCTCAATGGGACAGTAGCAAGATCCGCCGGAACAAGAAAATACATCCCCAAAAAATCACGCCTAAGCCATGAAAGGGCCACACATTCACACAAAATGTGATGAAGAGTTTCCTCCTCATACTGACATCTTCTACAAATAGGGCTATCAACAAGCCCAATCAAATGAAGATGTCTTCTAAGATGACAGTGCCCTGTAAGAAACCCTGTAACAATCCTAACTTCAGATTTATTCAGAGAAAGCACTCTTTAGTTCACTGAACAGAGCAACCCAAAATGAGAGCCTTCGCATGCCTAAGACTCTAATATAATGTAGTTACATCAGTATATATTTCTTCTGTGTCTGATTTTATCAAATTTAATAGAAATTAGTCTAATGGAAGTCGAGATATTCCATGTGACCATATTTCACTAATGCCCATTTCAAATTAAAAACATTACTACTTAATAGTATTATTTTATAAGTTGTCAAGGAAGATGTTAATGAATAAAAATTATGGAATAATTTTATTTATTTAACCAAATAGTATGGCAACAGAAAATTCACAAAAATCTTTAATAGGTACTTAAAAAGTAAATTTTATTTTTAAACTTAAATTTATTCTCAAAGAACATTTTAAAATATTGCAACAATTTTATTTTTAGCATTCCATGCTAGAATCTTTTCATAAATTTATAAAAAGTATAGATGATGATAGCATATCCAGAATTCTTCAAAAATTGGGCTGTTTATATGGCTTATGGAGATTACAGAATTATATAGGCATATTATATGAAGGTAAGCATTTTATTATAAATTGCATTATAGTCTAATTCCCAAGAATGGGAAATGAAGTAAATTACATAAGTATAAAGGATGTAAGTTCTCTTATATTCAAGTATTTGGGAACTTAATATACAATATACAAATATGCTTATTTATGGTGAAATATTTATTAATAATTTTTAGTGTATTTTCTGAAGAAAATGAATCTTATAAGATCACACCATGTCTATAAGCAGGTGTGTACGTCCTCCCACTAACAACTTTTGAATAATGAGACTTAATAAATATCCTTTTAATAACTTAATACTGTATTTTTGTGAAACTTGGTATTTTGTTTTTCTATTAAAACTATCCTAGGAACTGTATCACTTATCCTTATAGCTTTGACAAATTAAAAATGGAAAAAGTTTAAACTTTTGAGATAATCTCTTAATATATTCTGAATTATTTATTGGATTTTCATGAAATTTAGCATGCTGATTCTGTCATTGAAGATGATCTTGACCACTGCTTTAAATACAATTATTTAAAAATAATATGTTCAATCTTTTCTTTCTAATAATTTTTGAATTATCGTTTTTGATTATTACAAAATTTAACAGTGGACAATAACAGTTTTTAGGCCATTAAAACCAAGTTAGAAATAAAATTGATTAACTCTGTATATTCATCCATTTAAAAATGGCAGATATTTAATCTTCTGAGGTTACCATATAGTAAAAAGTCAAGATTTTTTATCATCATTTTTTATCACAGGATGGCAATAAGCATTAAAAAGGAATAACATATGGTTTATCTACATTGCTCCAATAGCTTTTAGAAAAGAATATATTTGTTATCTTAAGTTTCCATTATAAACACACCAATCAGAACATGTATTATTATATAATCCAATGACAGGTAAACTTTAGCAGAAAAGATCCATATTATATCAATGAAATATAGTCTGGAGAATTTTTAAAATTATAAAGCATGTTTTCTTATTTCTTTAATAATTATAAAGAAAATATATATAAATATATTATTTAAGAAATTAGTAATTAATGACTTTTATGAAATTCTTCACATTCTTTAATCATCTTTTCAAAATCCATATTGAATTCTGTTATGTTTATTCTTAATATTGCTTCCAAATGTTCATTAAAGATATGTATTCTCAAGAAAAATCAGTTTATAATTGAATACAAAAAAATCGTTTTGCTTTTATTTATCAGTAAAATTTTCAGCATTAATGGGCCATATGAAATAATTACAAGGGCTGCAGTTTGTCCACTGTTGATATAATCTATGATTAGAACATAGCCTACAAGTTGTATGCTATGTTTGTTTATATAATATTAAGATTCAGAAAACATTTCTTTTTTGGCAGTTTGCTGTTGATCTACAACTAATGGCATAGAGACTGGCATTGTTTTATATATCACTGCTTTGAGAAATGCTGATTAGAGTATCTTCTTTCTTCTACTAGTGATCTGTGATTTTTCTTTTTGCAGATTCTTCTCTCCCCTTCTTTATGCTATTCTATATAATCTCATCAGTTTTTTTCATTATTCAATGGCTCCAGCTTGTGAGTGAACCATCTCTCTCTTTCAATATATATTCCCATTACCTTTGGATGTTGGTTTGAAATATGTTACCTAATCAGACAAGTAATACTATTGGTGACAGCACTTTTAGACCCATCACAGGCTGGCCAACATCATCAATGTAATTATGCAAATTCCCATTGCTTATTTGACTGCCGATTCCAAAAATGTACGAATACAATTGTGGCATGACTGCTTTGACCACTCTGGATGACAGTACTAGTAACAGAAGTCTCAGTAAGAGTTAAACTCCTAATATCCTTTCTCAAAAGTTTTTGGCATATGCAAACACTTCAGTACCTTAAAATGTGCATTTAAAAAAGGAAAAGATGATTTTATATTAAATCATCTTTTCCTTTTATAAATGCACATTTTAAGGCACTGCAGTGTTTGCGTATGCCAAAAACTTTTGAGAAAGGATATTAGGAGTTTAACTCTATGGAATAAAACTTAGAGTTTTATTCCATAGAACTAAAAGAATCAAGAATATTTATTTTATAAATAATTTTTTAGTTGCTCAATTTAGGAAAAAAATATAAATGAAACAAAACAACTATTGCATTAAATTTTATGATAAAAATTGGATATGGAATTTTATATAATTTAATAATATTATAAAATTATAATAAATTGGATATGGAATTTTATATATTAAAAAAAAATTAAAAATTTTTTATTTGCTTTGTTACTTTAAAAAAAAGTCACTTTCACAAAAGACAATTTTGAAACTAACAAATCAAATTGCAAATATTTTCTCAAATGAAATAGATCATATCAGGTTTACATTTTCATGTAAATATAAAAAATTTATTGATAAATATTAAATATCATTAGATATTTTTAAACTAATAAATTTTAATTAAGTAAAATAATCTAAAAATTATTTTTATAGTTTATGATTAAAAATTCCCTGATGTTCTCCCTTCATGATTAAAAATTTTGAATTTCATAACTGATAACTCTAATTAATTTTTTAATAAACTCTTAGCGAGACTATAATTTTAAAAATAAGTTAATTCATCTTAGATTACAAAAATTTATAATACTGTAGTTTTATAAATAAAAATATCAATGAAATTGTAGACGCTTATTACGTAAATTTAGTCAATCAATTAAAAAATATGATTAAAAAATTAAGAGTTATCCAATAAATACTGTGGGCTATATAGGTATATCAGGGCTGTCCAATTCACGGCACGCGGGCCGCATGCAGCCCAACATAAAATCGTAAACTTCCTTAAAACATTGAGATTTTTATGTATTTAATGAAGTTAATAAAGTTTTTATTATTTAAATACCTATATGCATTTTCTATTTCCATTTTCTAAAATATTTCTTATTTTAGTGATTAAATATTTTTCTTGATTTGCTCAGTAATTTTTAAAAATTTCTGAACAAAAAGAAGTCAAAGATTATTATGCTACGATATTTTTACTCATTTGTCATGGTAGATATCATATATTGTATATTATTTACTAACTTTTTTGCTTAAATAACTATCTTAGAATTAGTATATTTTATGTGGGCCTGAGACAATTTTTTCTTGAAATGTGGCCCAAGGAAGCCAGAAGATTGGACACCCCTGCTATATATTGATACATAGCTGGATAAATAATTATTTAAATTAAAAGAAAAGAATACGGTATAATCAATTTACTTTAATTTTGTGTTTTTCCATAAGAATATAATTTTAATAAGATCATGCTAATTGAAAATTTAAATTTATTTAATTATTAAGAAACAGCAAGAAAATTCCCAAATTCTTCAAACAATAATAATAGTTCCTGAATTGAATAATTAAAGAAATTATTTTTATTCAATTCTATATATTGATTTTTCATTGCATATCAAACAAACATTCGAAACAATATATCTCCACTAATAAGTCTGAAACTAATTTATAGATTTTTATGAAATTTAGTATGGAAGGATACTGGCATCATGCATTCTAATCATACATCTTCAATCATTCTAAAATTGCAGATATATATTCTATGTATAGGCGACTAAGCGATTGCTTTTTCCTGAACTGTTTATTAATTTTTATCAGCATTCTTCATGATTCTACCTTCGAGCACCATATTATTTTCTAAATTCGATATTCTAAATTACGGAAGACATTTTTTTTCTTTTAGCCAAATATTGACTTTAAGAGAATTTTCATAATTATGTAATTATTAATTAGCCTAAAAAGAAAACAACAATTTTAAACAAATAACTTTGTCTTCTAATACTAAATAAATTAATTTTAATAGATCAATGTAGCATCCAATTTATAATAGTTTCACATATTGATGGAAATATCTTCGGATAGAAGGAAGAAAAATTTATTCAAACAAAAAAAATTCTTTTCAGAAATTCATTAGAGATATTTTTGTGTAATAAAAATTTGTATTTATTTAATTAATAGTTTATTCATATTTTGTAAGTATATACCAGTTACTTATTTTTCTTTATAGTCTTTTAATTAAAAATCATAACATCATAACATTATAAATTGTCCTTAGAAGATATTGAAGAAAGAATATAAAATATAAAAAAAATATTTACATGTACAATAACAAGAGAATAAATCGGTCACTTATGGGAAAATCCAAAACATAATTGTTGCTAAAAAATTTAAGATTTTATTACGACTATTGAAGTTATACTCGTTTTTCAAAACGTAAATGAGATATAGATTGTCCATAATTATTATTTTAATGATATACAGTACTCTATAAATAATAATAGTTTCATGTTCATTCTATCAAATTGCTGGCAATCAATATTAAACAATATCATCGTATCAAGTTCTGTTTAAGTTGTATAAAAATATTTTAAAAATCAATTCTATTAGCCTGTTTATGTTTTAAAACTCTGATGATTTATTATTTATTTATCGTAGAAAATTAAATCTGAATAATTCGCTATATACAACACTAAATTAACAAAACTGAAACTAAAAAATAAATTTTAAATGCATTTCTATGCTGCAAGTATTTATTTTAAATAGTTATTATCTCTTACATAAATATTTTTCTCACTTGTCAGATTTTAAGGAGATAAATATTTTAGCCTTGGAAATTTAAACACAATTTTTTAATATCTAGCTTTATTATACTTTAAAATGACAATAGCAATCTGTTAATTTAATAATACTATAAATAAAAGTAATATACGATAATGTTTATTAATTTCCTGTTAGATTGATTATTTGTGTAATTTTACTTTAAAATGATACGATATACCTGTATATATATATTTTCCTATCGTGAATCACGAATTGATTATTATAAATTATGAATCTAGAAGAAAATTTTTAATTTATTTGCGCATAAAATTATGATTAATTTAGAATGAATTAATTCCTTAGATTTTAATTATTATTCTATCGTTCAACAATACGAGAAAATGAATAAAATATTTCATTGTTCTTCTGACGGAAAATATACAATGTAATTATCTAGATCACCTGATCTAGATGTTTTATTGCTGTACAGGTAGTTAAGTATGACTTGAATAAAGAAGTTATTGTCCACACCTGTTAACTCACTGAAGCATTTATTTCAATTAAATAGTTTTAAAAAATATAATGAATGATCTTTTATGTATTATTCATATTTAAATATATTAAATTATAAATTTGTTATTAAAATTAACTGTTAAACTTTAATAAATTTAATTCTCGCATTTATTTTTCATGTTTATTATTATTTTTTTCTTACAATAAATTTGTTTAATTGTTGTACTATATTGATATAGATTTTTCTGTTACGTAATAGAGAATTTCGTTAGTATTCCTATAAAAAATATAATTTTATGAAAAAATATAAATAATTAGCATACATCCCGAATATATAACTCGCTAACTAGAATAATTCAAAGAAACAAAAACAATTTATTTTAACAGCAAAAATATCAATTTAATATTTTTATTTTTTTAGTTTCTTTTTAACTAGGAACATTAAATAACAATACATTTAATTTACTTTACATAAATTACAGATATTGTTTAATATATTTTAAATATATTCATATATTCAGTAGAAGTGCTTGAAATTTGTACCGTATATCTTTCACGTTTCTATATTAACGATTCACAAGAAAGAAAAAATCGAAAAATGTTCCAGTTCATCATGTGGTAATACACATCTCAATATTGAGGTCTGAATATAACTTTTAGAAACTTTTATAAAAATTTGAATGTTTTTGATGATATCAGATCTTTCTTTATTTTGATTTTGGGTTGAAATTAAACATCTAAAATTGTTATTTATTTAATTTCAGCCTAAAATCAAAATATCTTTTTCTAAATTGTTTGTTTCTAGTCTAGAATATTAAATATTCCCGCCTGCGATAAAATAGTTTTGTCAAAAATAGAACAAAATTAAAATCAAAAATTTCAGAGATGTCTTTTAAATCATAGTGATAGTCTTTTAAGTCAAAGGATGATGAACTCAATGCATTTAAACATCTGCGGGCGAGTCACACCTGAACAATTTTTTCTCCTGACGTTATAATATCGCAGCTGCTCGTAAAAAAAGAATTTTTTTTAAATTAAAAATTGAAATTTCAAGTTTCCATTTAGTTTTCAGATAGGTTTTATTGCAATTACTGCGCATGTAATTACACTAAAACTAATTTTAAATGTCGATTTTTCTCATAAGAAGTTGAGATTTTAATTTTTAAAATAGAAAAACAATTCAAAAATGTATATGTACAAATATTTAGAAAATATTTAAGTTTATCCAGCAAAATTTGATTATAGGCCGCATACAAACATACTGGGAGCCGCTGGTTGAACATCTCAGAACAGCGCCATAATTAGAGCGGGGCAACTGTGGGCCATATTTTAAATGGCACAAAATAATTTCAGATCCTCTCGTGCTGCTTACCCCAAGAACCAAAATACTGTATCTGCTCCTGATTTATTTAATTGGAATTATCGAAAACTAAACATAGATTGTAATTGAAATTATATTTATGAACGAAATGTATTAATTTTTGAATAAGAAAATAATAGACGAAAATTTTAAATTTATGATGACAATTTAAGCAAAAAATTATAGAGGAAAATAAAAGTAATTATATTAAATGTAAAAGATGCGTGAATTGTGTGTCACCTAATGTATCTAGGGCTCTGAACTATAAGTGATGGTGTGTATATATATATATATAGTAAGTATGGAAAGTATAAGTATGTTAAAAGGGAGCAACGACCTATTGTGGAAAACAAGTACAATAATCCAAATTTAAATATTACTACAGTACTTGAATCAAAATGAATTGAAATCAACGATAGTGGCGTCATCTTTTAGATAAAAATGATTTTAATTTTCTGAGAAAATTGATATATTAATAACTGCAGTGTACTGCATATATCGTCAAAAACTTCATTCAATTGTTCATAAAAATATATATTTATTTTTTAAATAAATAAACAATGCTGTTTACAGATATATTAACTGAAGATACACAAAAATTTAATTATAATGACAAAAAAAAAATCACATTAAAATTTTAAACACATTAGATTAGAATCGAATAATATTCAATTCTAATCTAATGTGTGAATTTAAAAAAAAAACATATGTTTCTTTAAAATTCTATTTTTTTATTTTATTTTATTTTTTTTTATCAATTCGTTTGGATTTCTAGGAGCTAAAAATGAACACGAAAATGTTCTTTTCTAATTTATTTTTGAAAAAGAACTTTATTTACTTGTTTATTAGTGATAAAAGAATAATTAGAAAATATTTCAAATATTTTTAATTCGTTTTTTCTAGTGATGCGTAAATAGTTATATATTGTTTTATTACAAATATAAAATTTGTTATAAAGAAAATATAAAATTAAGACAACTGGTTAGATAATATAGTATATTTTAAATTTGAATAGATTTTTTTTCTATTTATTATTATTATCTTTTTCCAGCGAGATCAATAATATCTCAATTCTAAATAATTAAGAAAATATTGTATTACAAAAAAATAATAATAATATATACTTTCAATCTACGAATAAGAATGCAATAGCTAGCTGGAGGAGATTATAGCTTCATGCTATGGTTAGCTAACAATTTTCGCGGGCTGCAAAAATGTTTTTACAAATGTAAGTAGAAAAAAATTTAATTTGCATTTGATTTTGGATTTTATTTATCATTTACTATAAAGATTATTTCTAACTTTTACAATAAACGATCATAAAATATTTTATAGTTAAAAATGGTACTTTAATGATAGCAGGTAAATTATTAACTTTACTAAAGAACTTTATTATAAAAATATACAATCATTTCTCATCAATTAAAAATGAAATTTTTTCCTTAATAAATGACATAATAAATATGAAAGAATAAATGTACCAGTTTTTCTACTTAGATAAATATAAAATCAATGCCAGAATAGCAATGTAGAGACTAAAGTGAAATATTCCAAATAGGCAGTGGTGAGTTATAGGGGCTCGCGCGAGCATTTTGTTAAATGTCCCTAATTTGCGAGTCCCTTGTTCTTTTTGTTTGCTTATTTACAGTCGGTTCCAAAAAGGTGTTCACCTAGGCATTCAAAAGGTGTTCACCTTTTGAATGTACAGTTGGTTCCAAAAAGGTGTTCACCTAGGCGGAAGATGATTGGCTTCCTTACAATACTTAAAAATTAATGAGATGATTAATCTCATTAATTTTTTAAGTATTGTAAGGCAGGCGCAAATTCGAGTTTTCAGGGCTTTGGATGATTCCATTTATTTTTTCTAAGCAACATGGTTAGGTAGGCTTAATGACGTACTCAATCATTTTATCAGAAAATTGATTTTGAGCATTAATTAGGAAAGTTTTAATTATTTACAGATTACCGTATTTGCCGGCGTATAAGACGCACTTTTCTTTGAAAATAGGTCTGAAAAACGGGGTGCGTCTTATACGTCGATACTCAGTTTTTGATTACATTCATTTCTGGATAACTACACGAGTAATTAAGCGATAAGTTGTCATAGCACCAAACAAAGCACTGGCAATAACATAATGGCGACTATGGGAAGTATTTTATTTTATTGTTTTATTCGAAAATCTATTAAGATGTTTTATTTGAAAATGTATACTTCTTTCTGCGTTTGTAATAAAATTAAAAACTATTGCAAACAATTGTCATTCATAAAGTTTTTACTATCTGTTGATTGACCAAACGATATTTATTTCGTTTCCATGACAACTTTAATAACTTTATCATCGGTTTTTAAAAAAAACATAAAAATTGAAAATGAATTTTGCTTTATTACCGCTATTTTGGTTTTTTACTAATTTTTCTAGTAAGAGTTTTTATATTTGTGTTGGATAGTCAAATTTAGTTTACGTTCCACCATATCTTGTCATCGGTTTTAAAAAGAAAACATAAAAATTGAAAATGAATTTTGCGTTATTACCGCTATTTTGGTTTTTTACTAATTTTTCCAGTAAGAGTTTTTATATTTGTGTTGGATAGTCAAATTTAGTTTACGTTCCACCATATCTTTCTGAGTTCAGTAAAAAGACAAAGTATAAAAGACTTCAATAGACAGCTTCAACAATACAAACATGTAGTACGACAATGATGTAGAACGCTGGAATGACGAAATCATGGACTCATTTCGAATAGTCGCTAAAGAGTTCTTCACGTCAAAACGTGAATTATCTAATTTATAGATTTTTAGTAGAAATTGTACAACACATCCGGTTAATAGGATGAACAGTTGTACCAAGTTTTGTAACGATATGCTAACCAGGTAAGTAAAAATTGAGTTATCGTGGCAAAAGTATTCGTTTTTTCGAGTTAGAAGTCTGAGCTTTAGTCATGGCTTTAGCAAACTAATTAGCAGGGCCGGTTCAACATATGATCGAGCGGAATGACCGCTCAGGGCGCCAAAGAGGGTACATTTTGTGTTTTCTAATTATTATTGTAGTAAGGCAATTATTTTTACATTTTTATTTTTTATTATTTTTGAAGGGGCGCTCACCGTCAAAACTGACGACTTCAGGGGGAAACGTGAGTTATCTAATTTATAGATTTTTAGTAGAAATTATACAATACATCCGGTTAATAGGATGAACAGTTGTACCAAGTTTTGTAACGATATGCTAACCAGGTAAGTAAAAATTGAGTAATCGTGGCAAAAGTATTCGTTTTTTCGAGTTAGAAGTCTGAGCTTTAGCCATGGCTTTAGCAAACTAATTAGCAGGGCCGGTTCAACATATGATCGAGCGGAGTGACTGCTCAGGGCGCCAAAGAGGGTACATTTTGTGTTTTCTAATTATTATTGTAGTAAGGCATTTTTGCATTTTTATTTTTTATTATTTTTGAAGGGGCGCTCACCGTCAAAACTGACGACTTCAGGGGCGTAATAAAAGTTTTCGCTCGGAAGCACTAAAAACTCTAGAGTCGGTACTGCTAATTAGTATTTTTCATATCTAATATAAAATATCTTTTTGAGTTTTAATTATAATATTTACATTATATTTTTTAATTTTTCTTTATACAGTTTAGTAGAACGAAATATTCAGAATTAAATATTCAATGGAATAATTAGGACCAACGCAGCTCAATCTTCTGGTTGACTGTACAGTGGGGTGTTGGCCATCCGAGATGGGCTCTTAAAATAGCCGCTTCCAGATAAAATGTATCTTATGAGTAATATGGCGGCTAAGAAATATTCAGAATTAAATATTCAATGGAATAATAGGACCAACGCAGCTCAACCTTCTGGTTGACTGTACAGTGGGGTGTTGGCCATCCGGGATGGGCTCTTAAAATAGCCGCTTCCAGATAAAATGTATCTTATGAGTAATATGGCGGCTTCACTAATCTAATCAAGACTGTTCAGTTGATAAAATAATTCGAATAATTAAATATACATGAAAATATCTAGTTTATTCAAAAATATGTAATTAGTACAATAATTAAATTATTGCATGCAAGGTTATTACTACTGTGTTTTAAATTATTGGTATTTTATTATAAAAAATAATTAATTTGAAAATCATAATGAAAACATTCACAGAAAACCTAACGCTAAGATCTGATTATTTCCTATATTGACAAAATAAGACTATGTTGTGATATACTGCATATATCTTCGAATAAATAATCAGAAACGAATGATTAAGCGGCAAAAATAATACTTCAGCATAATAATAATTACACTAAAAGTAAATAGATACTATAATTTTTTTGGGCGGCAGCGGTTCTGATAATTGATGTTCCAATAATCGACGCTCTGCAGTATATACAATGGAATTTTAATTTCTATTATAATATATACAATACAGCATAATAATATCCAATCAAAAGCATCTAATATGTAAAAAATAAGCCAATTATAATACTAAGAAATTAGGGTACTTGTTAAAATTTATATGTAACTACTTGGTTGATGAGTTAAGAAAATGAAACATCAAACTATCCGTATCTAAAGTTTAAATTAATATCTATTTAAGTCGGCCGGATGGCCGTGTGGTAAAGCTTCAGCTTACCACCCTGGAAGATCTGGGTTCAAATCCGGGTCCCACACCTTCAATTTTTCAGAAGGGGTCCGGGCCCGGCCTGTTGAACCCATCCTTCAACCATCCGGTTGACCCCATCATGGGTGCTGGCCAGCCCTGTCCTCAGGGGATATTCGGTTGATACAGAATATCCCCTGAGGATATGGCGGCGTAATAAAACTAACCTAACCTAAATTTATATCTATTCAGTGTATTGGAGCCGACTCGTGGGAGCCGTTTGTTAAATTTTGTTGCCATCTTGTTTTTCTTATTTAGCCATTTCAAAATTTTATCTATTTAAAATTTATATCTATTCAGTGTATTGGAGCCGTTTGTTAAATTTTGTTGCCATCTTGTTTTTCTTATTTAGCCATTTCAAAATTTATACGTAAGAATAGGGCATGTTGCATATCAAATTCAAGGAAATTATTCGACGAATAGTTTAGTATATAAATTATTTCTCTATTTCTAATAGATGTATAGAAAATCGCGAAAATGGCTTCTCCAGCAAGGACTTCTCGGAGCATTTTCTGAACTCACCTTTAGTTAAAATTTTTGCTGTAGTTCCGAATACACCCCGCTGCAAAAACTGTTTTTCTTTCACTTCCTAGCATTAAAACAACTAGTGAGATATGTTATTTAAGTATTCCTTCTGCGGTAAAATAGTCAATTCTGCAAAAATTTGATATTTCAATAAATTGTTAATCGAATTTTGTACGAAATCGTGGGCGTTTTAACTTAGCCTGATGTTATGCGCTTCGATAACAATACATTCGTACAATACAACAAACATCATATTCTCCAAAATGCAGTAGTTTATTTCTTCAATTTACTTATCAAAGTTTATAATTGTTGCGCTTAAAACAGGAATCTCCAAACTACGGCCCGCGATATGATTTTATCCAGCCCGCCAATTGATTAATTTTTCAATAAGAATTCGCAAAATAAACACGGGGTGCTGATAGATTTCAAATGCAAAATGTGGGGTTTTGACAGATTTGAAATCCGTTTGGCTGTGTTGTTACTGATGCCCCATATCAACTTCAAATGAAAATTATTGAATTCAGGCAAATAAACATATTAAAGATAAATACAAGGTAGGAGACTTGATCGATTTTTATAAATTTTTGAACATTGAGCAGTTTCCAAATTTGAAGAAATTTGCTTGTAAATTTATTTCTATTTTTGGGACTCTATCTTTGCGAACAAACTTTTTCCCGAATGAAATATATTAAGTCAAAATACAAGGCAAATTTATCTGATGAATATTTGAAATCGCTACTTGTAATTAGCACTTCAAAATTTGAACCTGAGTTTAATAAAATTTTAAAAACACAAACACAGTTACATCATTCATATTAATGATTTTGTTATAATTTATGATGAAAATATGAGAATTTGCTGATAGTGTTCGTTGTCATTAATATACGATAATTTAATCTCACACTCTGTAATCAGTTTTTAAGTGCTTTCAATAAACTCATATATCTAGCTCTAGAATATCTATATATTTTAATACGGCTCGCTGAACAGTACTGAAGTACCCAATGTGGCCCTCAAGGCAAAAAGGTTTAGAGACCCTTGGCTTAAAACATAATATATCATCGATGTAGCGTATACATAATGTCAATCTCATTCCAAAATGGCGGTAAACGAATGTGCTTATTATCTAATTACACAACATAACAGTTATAAGCGTCAATAAGTGAAAGTAGAGAAATAAGCTACCTGTACTCTATTTTGGAGAAAATAATAGCGAATATAGCGAAGTAGTCATTGAGAGAAATGTAGAGTGATTGACTGTCAGTAAATGCAAACAACGACGTGATATTAATATGATGTTTTATTAAATTAAAAGAAATATTCATCAAAAACGAAAGACAAAAGTAGCAAATATTTGTATTCGAAGCAAATAATGCCATTGAGATAACATTTTACTTTGAATGCTGTCATTCACTTAATAGTTTAGATTGGGTATGCTACTTTTTGAATCTTTAATTGATTG
This sequence comes from Olivierus martensii, assembly GCA_000484575.1. Taxonomy (NCBI): domain Eukaryota; kingdom Metazoa; phylum Arthropoda; class Arachnida; order Scorpiones; family Buthidae; genus Olivierus; species Olivierus martensii. Next base: position 155,639 of record AYEL01076807.1, read on the forward strand.
TATTAGTTGTTATTTATAGTTGTGAATATTAACAAAAACACATACATTTCAGCGTATCAAAGCTTTTGTATTCAATCTGAACACAATTTTAAATCTGCATTGACAAGTGGTAGTAATCCAAGTAAAATTTTGCTTAAACATGAAATAAAACATTTTATATTACTTTAAAACATTGATAACATAATTGTTAACAAATTTTAAATACTGATATTAAATTGGAAAAATAACATAACAAATAAATATTATACATTTAATGTATAGAATTCTGTTTATTGTTCAAAGATGTTTAGAAAATGGAAATATGCAATAATGTCTTAACAGATGAATAATAGTTTACACAAAAACATGTTATAATTCTGATCGATAGACAATTGAATATTATCCCCAATATTTTATTGAAATTCCTTTACCTGAGAAAAACTACAACACCAATGTATTTCAACCATAGATCGATGGTATTCTTACAGACTGAAAACTGACGTAATCTACTGGCAAAAAAAGACAGATTGCTAAAAGCTTCTGCCATATAAATAAACATAAAAAAAATCAGAAGTTATATTTTTATTTATTAAAATTATAAAAATTTTATTTTTTACCTCTGTTTAAATTCTCTGAAAGATACCATGGTTGGCCAGTGGTTAAATCTTTACCTAGTACTTAAAGTAGCCATTAATTAATTGGTTTTGATGTATCAAACTATTAGTTAACGTTATCTGTCGATGATAAAACAGATATCTAATAGATATCTAAATGTGCCGATATTAATATTTTAATGTCTTTTAAATAGAATTGAAGAGTTTGGTGCAAAAACCAGTTAAGTCCACTTTTGGTTGAAAATGAGTTAATTGTATGAATCATACAAAAAAACACAGTGATAACTTATGATTCAATTTTGGTTTATATTTTGTTGTCATGTTATTTACGTCCTCTTTTACAAGTCGTATGACAAATTTCATATATTTGATGCAAAAATCGGGTAAGTCCAAATACATATTCTCGAAATGTGCTTTTTGTGACTTAACTGGTTCTTGCACCAAACCCTTCAATTGCTATAGATAGTTAGTATTAAGCCTTCCTAATTATACAGTATTGTTCGAAAGTCAAACTATAGGCCTATTACCTAGAACAATGTTTGAAACTGATATTTTTATGATGAAATATTGGATAATAGACAGATTTAAATTTTATTTGTAATTATTTAATAAATTAAATTAAAAATTTAATTTAAATTTAAAATTTTTTATTTGTAATTATTTAATAATTAAAAAAAAAATTTTAATTTATTAATTCAAAAAATAGTGATCATAAAAATATGTGATTTTAATAAGCAGAAATGAAAGATTTAAAATAATAAAATGTCACATTATAATAATTTAATTAATTATAATTTATTTTGTTTTTTTGATTATTGATCTTCAATATTCATTGTATAAGTAAATGTACATGCATATATTCATTACATTAGAGCATATCTTTAGATTGAATATATGTAAAACAAATATTTAAATAAACACAAACTGCTTTATTAGAAATGTTTTTTTTTTTGTTTATTAGATACAATCTTCAATCTTTGACAAATTAGTATCAAGTGAAAATTATAGAATTTAATCAAATAAACAGCTTGCTTATGACTGAAGCTGATATTTTTGGAACCAAAAACAATTTTAGTAAAATAATTTGAGTTTATTTTTAATCTGCTTTAGAGAACTTATTTGTGCCCAAAGGATGTTAGTGTTACAGATCAAGGTGCAGAATTCTAGAATTTAAATATTTATTAAAATATATGAATTCTTTCAATTGTTTCTATGAAAAAATAACATAATTTGATTTTGATCTCTTTAAATTTGATATATAATTAGGAAATATTCATGTTGTTTTGAAAATTATGATAGAATCAAATTGTTAGATAGCATAGTGTAAGTTCAGTTTTGCATAACTTATGCCACTAATTAGCTGAAGGTACAATTTTGTATTGCAGATTTTCTTTCATATATACTATTACATGTGTTTGATAAATTTATATATCTTAGTAAGAGAATTTCTTTTCAGAAAAAGAATTATTATATAATATCAATATGTAATACCAACATAATACTATTATTCAGCCAATTAGAGTATGGTATAGACAAAGTGAACTTATATTTATTAAAAAAAATTAACTAAATTTGTATCCGGAAAAATAAATACAGTATAAAATTAAAGAGAGTTTCACAATAAAATAAATGTTTCAACTGTTAATATCTGTAGCATTTTGTATAAACTTTTATTGATCAATATCAGCTACTTTTTTTAAATTATCAGAATAATATATTAAATAGATAATAGCATTTAATTTAGTTTTTAAATTGTGATAAGTTTAATTAGATAAATATTAATTTTTATTTTTTATATAACAAAATATTAATCCAATAATTTTAAGAAATTTCATTTTATCTTTCAGAATTAAATTTATATTGAAATTACTATTCATAAAGTCTTTTTTCTTTCAATAATGCATAAAAGTGTAAAGATATATACAATTTAAGATTAGTATTATAGATTATTGATTTTAGGTCTTTTTTTTTTAATCTGTAAACCATTGTTAGGTTTTTTAATTTATATCATTTATTATATAATAATATTGCTTAGGTTAAGCAATTTCTAATATCAATAAAACTATCAATTTCTGAAAAGATAGTTTATTTTATAAATTAATTATCTATAATGATTAATACCACCGAGATCTACACTCTTTCCCTACACGACGCTCTTCCGATCTATTATCTATAATGATTAATATATTTCAGTAACATTTTATAATTGATTTATGCTTTAATAAACTGATAAGAGAAATAGTGAATAATTTTAATTCTAATTTTTATATTAAATTTTTCCATTTTAGGTTTTCCAACTAAAAAAAAATTTTTGAAGAAAAATGCTATTCCCTCACAAAATTTACCAAATGAAAGCAATAATCATAGGAAATCAAAAGAAACAAAAATTGACAAAGGAATTCATCAAAATAAAAAGAATACTCATAGGTATATTAATATTAATCTACCGTTTCTAAAATTACATAGAGTTTATTAATTATAATTAGTTTTTTTAATTTAAAATAATATATAATTTAAGTATTGTGAACAGGTGTCAAATTTTTAATAATTATTCTAGAGTACATACACAGTTATGTTTATTATCTAATATTGAGTCATACATCCTCTAAAATACAAAATTTTTAAACATCTTAATATTTAAAAATAATGAATTTTAATAACAGTTTTGTAATGGTCAGAAAGATTAATAATTTTGTATTATATGATAATCATTTAAGACTTTTATATCTGCTCACAGTGCAAAGTTTTATTTTTAAATAATTTTACAAAAAAGAGTTGGAAAGAGCATTTCTGAGTATTTAATATAATTTATTTCTTTGAATTAATAAATTTTAATATGATAAATTTGATAAAATTTATAAAACATTTAATTATAAAAGTTTTATAATGTTTGACTGTTCTAATTAACTTTATCTGAGGAACATACAAATTAAGCAGCATAATTAAATGAAAAATATAGTAATGAGGAAAGTTAAATAAATTTAAGAAAAAAATTGACTAATGGATTAAATTTAATTTTCTTACAAAAATAGAAAATCACTTATAGTATAAATTGATTTCTTTATTAAAAATAGAAATTAATAATAAATAAATAACTTCATTTTGCTTTCATTTTTTAACTTCATTTTGCTTTAATTAAAATGGATTTTATTTACATTAAATCATATGCTATTGATAATTTTTTTGCTGCAATAAAGCTTTTAAATATATTAATTTCAAACAAATGTTTTAAATATGAATTTTGAAATGTGTTTAAAGATTATCAACTTATCTTAGTTCACAAAAATAAATATTATAACTTGAATAAATGATGTTGCATTTAATTACAAATAATGAATTTAATGTATCTAATTTTTACAAATGGCAAAAAAAAAAAAATCAGATTTATATTATTCTTCTTAAAAATAAATTTTATTGGAAAATTACTGTTTATATTTATTAATGTATAAAAAATTTTTTAAAGTACTAATATTTATGAAATATATTTTTTAATGAAAATATTTAGAAGAATACTGCTCTAGAATTTTTTCATCAATGGTAGAAGAATCAATTCTGAAACTATGTGCAGATATAAAAGATAATGCTGTAGCTTTGGCTGATGCACTTGCACCACCTGATTTTATCCTTAATTCTGTTTTGGGAAAATCAGATGGACAAGTAAGTATTTTTAATCTTGAAAATAATGATTCAACTTATTAAGATTTAATTATATTTTTCAGATTTATAAAAATATTTATTATGAACTTATGGATACACAGAAAAATCCAGATTTTTCCATAAAACCTGAATATGTTCTTATGAATAGTAAGATTTAAATAAAATTCATTCCCACATATAAACTTTTAAATCTTGAAATTGAATACTTGTTTATAAAATGTATAAAAAATATTTTACTGATGATAATGCAAATGAAAATTTTATATGCTGTGAATTTTAGAAGAAATAAATTTTATAATGAATTACAAACATCTATTATATTATATTTTGATAATGATTTTAGACTTTATTTTTCTCCTAGATACATTCTTCATGTTATAATTCATAAAATCGATAAATTAAAATTGATATTTTTTTTAACTTAATTTTTTACAATATATCATAAATAATATTTTCTACAAATAATTATTGAGCAGAATATTTTCAGAATTTATAATTGATGTTTACAAAATAATTTTATTGTTATTTAATAATTGTTTTAATGACTAGTTTAAATATGGATTTTTCCATTTGTTATATAGTAAATGCTCTAACATACAATCAAAAACAAAAAGATTACAAGACTAACATATCTTATATATTTTTTACATAATAAATTAATAAATATTTCAGTTGTCGTCATGACAAATACAATTATTAATATTTTTGTATGAGTTTTCAAAACATTAATTATGAAAATTTAAAAATTTGTTTACAAACAAAAGATGACATATGATATTCAATCTAAATAACTATCAAACAATGAATTATATTTAACTATTATAACTAATACAATACAATATTTTGTAAAATTTTTATGATGGCAGTATTTCTATTAAATAAGACTGCCAAACAAAAAATTATTAAATATAACATTTGTATTAGTAACTAAATATTTAAAAATTTTTTTCTGAATTATTTTATAATAGTTGAATGCAAAATTACCAAAAGTTTAAATGTTTTAAAGGAATGTTTAATATACCAGTATACTTCTGATAATTTCTTTGCAATAGTAAAAAAAATTATTACTAAGACACGTATTATGTAAAATTTTGTACAATGAAAATTAAATTGTAACATTATAAATGGCACAGTTATAATTTTGAATTTTCAGAAACTATTTTTTTTTGTTTTTATTTTTTATTTTTAACTAATAAATAGATATTTAAATAAAACAAATATATCAGGAATGCCATTAATATGGAAATTAGTTTTGATAGTCATATTTTTTATTTCTTTATCACAAGCAATAAAGTGTTATTAAAAATTGCTTTCTATTGAAAACAATTATTGTATATCAATACTTACATAATCACAATTGTAAAGACTAACAGCTGCAATCTATAAATTTATTCATACAAACTGAATGACATCTATAATTAATTTTTAAAATAATTTTATAATTTCATATACAATATGAAATAAAGTAAATACATGCTTTATTAATTAAGATAAATTAAAATACTTGACACATGAAACCAGAATGATCAGCAGAGCCAATTAATTACCTAAATTCTATAGGAAGTTTACAGTCTAGTTAATCTAGAGGGTGTTTAGTGAAAAACACTTTATAACATCCTCTAGAATTTTTGGACAGACAAATACAAGGCACTTAAGCTGCAAATTCACTTCATTTAGAGGATAATAATTTATTATCCACCATCTTTGTTATCACATGTGCAAAGTGAAGCTACAATGCACAAACTGTACATTAAAGTACAGTTATTTTGAGAAAATTGTAAATTTTGTCACTAAAGTAGTTGAATGTTTAATTATAAAAAGCTTAATGCAATTGACTTTATGCCATAGTTCTAATCAGAGCTTGGGTGTATGAAGATTATTATTTTTGAATATGGCAATTTTACATAGTTGTTTCTTGATTTTAAATGACTAGTTTGTGATAAATTGCACTAATTACAAACAGGAATAGTAAATATTAAAAAAATTTCAAGTAAAACAATATATATTTTGATATACAAATTAAGAAAAAGTAAATTAGTTTAAATACATAAAATATGAAAAATAAAGTTCTTTCTTACTGATGTATTAATAGAATCATCAAAAAACTATATTCTGTTTGGGTTATTTAAAAGCAATACTTCAAAAGCAATACTGGTATTTTAAAGAAAATTTTATACTACTAATTTTAAAGAAAATTTTAAAAGTGAAAATATAAACACACATCTATACACATACACACACAATATGTATATATTATTTTTACATTTGATTTTAAAACTATTGTAGATTAATAAAATAAATTTTGTATACAAATACTATTTTAGTATTCAGATGTTACTTGTTAGAAAAATTAAAATTAAAACAATTTGCTTTCTAGATTAAGATTATAAAATTTATTTTGTACTAAAATTTTATTTAGACTTTTAAAAAGCATTCAAAAAATATATATATGTATATAGTATTCAAAAAGAATATTACTAATTATTTTAAATCATTCAAGCAAAAGCTGGTAAGTTATTAATTTGGATGATGAATAACAATATAAAATATGAAAATAAATATTTCTTAAACAGTTAGTGTTAAGCTAGTATTGTGGTTATTCATCGTGAAGGTTGGCTAATGGCCGGAATCTCACAAAGCAAGAACCAATTACCATATTTTACATAGAGTTAATACTTCGAATAGTGCGAGAAATTCGTGGAACCAATTATTCGCACTAATCGAGGCCTACCTTTATCTAATGGTTCAACATATTTGAATTCACAAATGTTTGAATTTAATATCATTATTTTTATTTCAAAACATGTAATTTCAAGATTACTGTGTAAAAGAAAATTACATAGTCAATAACATTTCCCATTCTACAGTCACTTGAGTTATGCTTTTTTAGTATGGAAACTTTATATTTATGAAAAAGCATCCAGCATACAATATACCTGGTCTTGCAAATTTTCAAACTGGTACTGTTTTTGAATGCAATGTATGTATTATGCTATTACTGATTAAAATGATATGTGAATTTATACTGTGACAAAGCAGCTAGCTGTCCCTTCAAACTGGCTCACCTGTCAACTTACTGTTCAATCCAAGAATTAGCAACAATGATGGTCAAGTTGCTTAGCCATAGATGAGTGTTATAATTGTTTGATCAATTGTCAAGAGTCAGAGTCGTAACTAGGGCATGGCCAAAGCAGCATTCGCCACGGGTGCTGCTTGATTAGGGGCACAAATTTTTTAATTGATTAACGATAAACGTTCACAGACATAGCGTTATGTTCTTCTTTCATATTATTTCTTAGAAGAGGTAATTCATGGGTAAGAGCAGTCAAGTTGTACCCTAAACAAAGGCGCCAGGTCAAGAAGGGGCACTATTTTTATTGATAAAGTAAAAGTTTACAATGACCGATTGGGTTTCTGCCTCTTCAGTGAAAATTCATGGAAAGGCCTAAAGAAAAGTAATAAAAGGGATTTGTACTAGATTCAAAATCAACTTATTTTGAAGGAGATGAGTCAGTTTCAGCATTATTATCTTTAAATGAAAACAATGGGGGCGCAAGTTTGACCCTTGCCACAGGTGCTGCGTACCCTAGTTACAGCTCTGCCAAGAGTTCTATAAGATATAAATCTTTGTAATGATGATTAGTAGAATCTGGAAGAATTGTCTTTCATTCACTATAGAATGATGTTAATAAATTCCAATGACAGTTTCACAATTAACAATTCCCATCACCAATAATGATGATGATGATGATTGATGATGATGATAGAGATGGCATATGATGAGAATAGTTTGATGATAACATCATAATGGACAAATACTTGACAAGGACAAGAGACTTCCAGTGACTTCTACCAAACTAATGAACAGATGAGCTTATATATAGGTAAGTAGATGATTCAAGAACAAGCTGGATATGTAGATGATTTACATATGATTCAATGAAATGAGGACAAATTTACATAAACTTATGATAAAGTGTATGATGGCCAGATGATGCACAATTTTTGTCTGTCTGCCATATTGCTTTTTCTATTCAGTAGTAGATTTGACATTGAGGTGGATGTGATTCTTGGTAATTTTGTTACCAAGAATCATATCCACCTCAATGTCAAATTATTTTTAATTATTAATTATTTATTAATCATAAGTTATGATTAATAAATAATTTTCTTAAGCTCTTAGTCGTTGTGGTTATTTTCTCTTTGTGAAGTCAGCTAATGGCAAAATCACAGCAATATAATAATACAGTTGGTGAAAATGTTGCCAGTTATAAGTATTACATGTTTTATTTTTATCAAAAATGTTGATTAAAGTAATTTTCAGATATTTTATAATTTGGGTATCTAGGAATAAGTATTAGAAATATCTGACAATATTGAATGTCTTTACTAGTATATCATACAGGTTCTTTGCAGTAACACTCATGATTAATTTTTTTAACAGTATTTCAATTTGGACATTGAAGATTTAAGTTGATATTATCCAATTATTAAAATAGTTTTTCTTTCAGTTTTTAGAAAATACACTTCCACTATTTATTGAATATTCTATTCCTCTTGCCAAATACTATCAATTAATAAAAAGAAACTAATATAACATTTCTTTTATTATAAATGTACTAAAATGAACTATAATTACATAATTTATTTTTTTAGGCAAAAAGAAAGCAATTATGGGTTCCTTTAATTGAAAAAGCAGTAGCAAAATTACATGGATGTTATGAAGCTTTAGTATCTGGTCGAGCCATTGAAGGATTATGCACTTTAACAGGTGCTCCTTGTGAAAGCATTCCTTTACAACGTAGGTTACATTGTAATACATATTACAATTTATAGAAAATACATTAATTATTTTAAAAAATATATTACTTCTAATAGCATCTTCAATTCCAAATGAAGAAGGTATTGATCAAGATTTAATCTGGGCACAGCTTCTAAGCTCTCGATCAGCAAGGTAAATTAATATTTAAAATTAAAACTCTTTAAATTGAATATCATATAGAAATCATGCAGTCTGTAAATAGCATTATTTCTATATGCCGTTATATTACAGGAATACCTCGATTATCACGGGTCTAACATATGAAAAATATCTCTTGAAGCGTTTATAGTTGCAAAATATTCATGTAATCTTATTTGTAAGCAGTCCTGGATTAGGCGGGGCAGTCCAGATTTCGATAGTTTGTCCCGTAAAATGATGAGTCCCTGGAAATGTTTCGAGCAATTTGTTTCGTCTGCTCCATATTTTCAGAAAGTTGAGCAGATTGTTTAATTGCTCAGAGATTTGTCGTCTTCGAAATGTAACACGTTGTGAATAATGTAATATATTGTCACGGATGATAAATTAATAAATATCCAGTTCATCAGTTTTCCTTAGAGGTGAATGTGAATCACACGTCTTGTATAATGAGGTCAACCAGATGATTGAAGGATGGGGTTCAATGGGCTGGGCCTGGACCCCTCCTGAAAAACTGGAAGTATGGGACCCAGATCCTCCAAAGTGATAAGCCACAGCTTTACGACATGACCATCTGGCCAATCTAACTATGGTGGAAAAGGAATAGTTCTGCCACTTAGTAATCTTCAGTTGGAAAATGACATAAAACAATATATGAAAAATATCTCTTGAAGCGTTTATAGTTGCAAAATATTCATGTAATCTTATTTGTTTTAAATATCAAAGCAGAAGCAGACCTACTGAATTCGAGTCAATAACTTTTGATTTCTCGCATACATTGCAGTTTATAACACGAGAATTTATTATATTTCGATTGTAAATATTTACGAAGGTAACAGTTTTTTCTCTTGAGAAATTCAAAACGCCACAGGAGACAAGTCAAGCGAGTCACATATAAGTTAGTTATCTAAACTTTATTTTAACCCCTTCCAGTCTGCCTCTTCAGTTTCTTTGCTTTTCCGACCCACGATACTTTTTCTAATTTAAAAAGAGAAAAAAATTAAATTAAATTTTAAATTAATTAGATTTATAGTTTTTTGTTAAAAACTTGCAAACTTGTAAGAATTGCAATTTATTCCATTTGCATGCATTCTCGGCAATCTTGAGCTATTAGTCACGTCGGCATGTTTTTATAAGGTGTTCCGCATTGCATCTTATAAATCTGGCTATTTTAACGTAGGATCCGCACAATTTTAGGGGACCCAAAAATCGGGAATTTTCATAATATTAAATTTTCCCGAACAAAGCCGACAAAGAAGATTACTTACAGCTGTGTTTGATTAAGACACTTCATAGAATAAACAACTGAAAGATGAGATAAGACGTGGCCCCACCGTTTTTGATTGAGATTACTCATATGATTTTAATTATACTGTTTCATAAACAAGATTACTTACACTTGGTTTTGATTAAGACACTTCATACAGTAAACAAGTAAGATGAGATAAGACATGACGGAACCGTGTTTTGATTGAGATTACTCATATGCTTTTAATTACACTACTTCATAAACAAGATTACTTAAGGTGTTTTTGATTAAGACAATTCATACAGTAAACAAGTGAAAGATGAGATAAGACATAACGGCACCGCTTTTAATTGAGATTGATTTGTTTTTAATTACATTACTTCATAAACAATGTGATGCATATGATTCTGATTAAACAGCTCTAAGGTGACTTGTTGGGACCTGAATATGTAAGTCTAATATAGAAGTCCTTTTAACAAAAAACAATTCTTTTACGGTTTAATATAAAGTATTTCCAATAAAGATTTAAATTTTATTTTTACACATTATAAATCGAAGGACATTAAAAGCTTAAATAATAACATTTTCAATAAAATAAAATAAAAAAAAACAATTCCAGATAGGCCTCGATTAGTGCGAGTTCGAATAATGCGATTTCGATTAGTGCGACTTATAAACAATAACTGTTTTAGATCAAACTATTCAAAATATTTTCATATTAATTAACGTGTTTTAGTAATATAAATTCAAAATTTTCTATAAAGTATATAGGGTAGATTATTAATGCTGATACCAATGCAAGTACTGTATTCTCTCTACTGATTAATAATCGTAAGGTAGATTATTAATGCTGATACCAATGCAAGTACTGTATTCTCTCTACTGATTAATAATCAACATTAATATTTTCAATTGATTTGTTTAGCATTAATGAAAATTGAAATATAGATTACATAATTACTTATAACCAGTGGCATGTTTACCATTAAGCGCACTAGGAGCGCATCTAACAAGGAGAGGGCGCGAGGGCCAGAAAACGGAATGAAACGAAATTTATTTCTGTAAGAGTTCTTGACTAGTACTAACACACAGTAAAAGGCTAGAGGCCAATGGCTAGCCATTATGGAGAAAAATGACCTCGAAGAAAGACGCGACGAAAGTATACCAGTTCGTTATACTAATTAACAACGAGTTGTCGTGG
>AYEL01076808.1:0-22146 GCA_000484575.1 Olivierus martensii
GTACTTTATTCGGTTCGCTCTCTGCGGGTAGAGTAGCTATTTCCAATATTTGTGCAAAAAATTTGCAAAAGTGCATGGCAATTGCCATTAGATATTCGGCTGTCAGAAAACAATTTGGACCAACCCACGAAATACCAATTTTAGAATATCAAATTCAGGTTTGTTTTTTCCTTCTTAATTATTAATGAAAATGAAATTCTGTAGTGTTCAGAAAAATGTCTTATTAGCAGATAGTTGAAATTAAATTATATATCGAAATTCTAATAGCTATTAACAATCCAGATTTATTTATTGCAAATATTCTATAAAGATGCAAGATTAAATTTTTTTGAACATAACCTGTTTTAATAATATTGAATTTTTTAATATTATATATATAGTAAAAAGTAAGATTTTTTCTTCTTTTTTTTTACTAAATATATAATATTAAAAAATTCAATATTGTTAAAACAGGTAGTATGCAATATTTCAGACATGAGAATAAATATAATACAGATACTAGTAGCGGATTTTTGGGGACTAGATGACTATTTTTGGGGACTATAGTAGGATTTTTGGGGGCTATAGCCTCAACATAATTGAAAAACATTTAATATATATATTTTAATCTAGAACAGGAATCGGCAAACTGCTGCTCGCGAGCCACATGCGGCTCTTTGGATACATACATATGGCTCTGAAGTAAAACTAAAAATGAAAATAAAACTATCATAGTGTCATTTATAAAATTTTTAAGGAATTTCATTCACAAAATGGTGATTTCATTTGTTTTATATAGGTCTTGCATAACTTTGTGGCACTAAGATGCGCAAAGAGTCATATCAGGTAAGAGAAAGTAAGGGTGGAGGGGGATATACAGAGGGCGAGGAGGGTATGGTTGAACATATAGATTAATTTTTTGTGATTTTTTTTTCTTCATTTAATAAAGATATATTTAATAACCTGTTATAATATTACTTTAAAGTTTCCTTATTTGTAAAAATATATTTATTGCTCTCGAATAATTTTTAAATTGTTATGAGGGACAGATTTGGCTCTTCCGTCTCAAAAGTTTGCCGCCCCCTAATCTAGAATATAGAAAGATGGAATCCATAGTTATGTCTAATAAAAAATAATAATAATAAATGCAAAGTATGCTTTAAGCCTAGGCCGTGTTCCATGTGTAAGCGACGCGACTCTATACTATGCGATATTGCAAACTCGATGCTTCGCAATGCTACGAAACAAGCGACACTCTGTCCCACGAAAAGTGCTTCTATAGCGTATATAACGAAAAATCGTTCAATTATTTATTTATTAAATGCCGATTATGATAAATTTTATCTCTGATGTTCCATAATATAGGCTTTTTTTAAATTTCCCTTATTAAAATCGATGGATCGATCTCAGTAGCCGTGATAATTTCTCTGTCGCTTCAGGCTACAGAAAGCGACAGTGGCGATGCTACGCGACGCTACAATGTACACTTGAGTCGCGTCAAAGTTATGTCTATACATCTCGGAAGACAAAGAGGCGGCTACACCCTCCATATTAACAGAAAGAAGAAGAAGAAGTTATGTCTATTGGTTTGTTTTCCGTCGCTCGTAGTATCTCATCGCACAGGCACAGCGTCGCGTCGCTTGCGCGTAGGACAAGGCCCTATAGATTTTACTGGATATGCAACTGTATTTCCAATTATTGTTATGACCAAATTTTGTGCTCATTATCTATAATAGTTACTAATACAGTACTATATATTATACTATTTTAGCAATGCCGTTTATTTCCATTTCTTGCTGCAACATATATCCTTTCATATTTCGCAAGGACATTTTTAAATGACTATTTTGAATTGGTCGTTTCTTTCATGTTGAACAAGAAAAATGCTGAAATAGTAAGAATACATTAATAAATCATAATCTTGACTTTATAATAACTTTTATGTAAAATTTCTATACATAAAATTGTATAAAAATATAGATTAATCAAGTTATGGAATACCATGCGCTGTCCTGTGGTATTAAAGTATTATCAGGATGGATTGCCAGGGATGGTATTCAAGAAAGCAGAGAAGCTTGCGGAGGCCATGGATATCTAAATGGTATGATTAAATTTAATGAAGATAATTTTTATGTTATTCTATGTATTTTGTTAATTTATTGTTCCCAAATATCGGTCTATCTGAATTGTTTATATATGCATTTTTCAGCTAATCAGTTTGTTTCGGAATTTTCTGTTCTTTATTCGTAGCATAATAAAAACTGAAAAATTAGATGTGATCAAGTTATCTTGGATGACTATGGACTTGGACAATAATCATCCATACGTCCGATAAGAGACGAAAACAAATAAATGAAATGAATATATAAGAATTTTTTAAGAAATTTCCGATCAAAATAAATTTTATCTAGATGTAAACGAAGGGAATAAGCATATTTTACAGTATATAAACATAATATGATTTTTAAATTTAAAGAATGATCGATAAATGAAAAAAAAATTGATAATTTTTATAAAACCAGAAGCTTCATCAAAACTAAATAAAGTAAATAAATGAATAAATCAGAAATAGCATTTGTCGACAAAAGAAATTTTTTTTACTCCCTGTTAAAATTTAGGGGTGATTCTTTCATTTTTGAATTGGCTGAATCCAAATTGCTCTATCACGCACCGATGTTAAGGAAGAAGGGGTTAAATTCAAAACTACGTTTATAGAAAAAAAATTACTATATATATTTTTGAATTACAATATATGAGGTCAAATAAACAATGTACCTGTATACTGTATTCAAACTAAAGCAATTTGTCATAAAATATTCAGTTTGTCATCTGCTTCTTATATTCAGCAGTTGATAATTTCCTTATAGAAATCCAGCGAGTAGTCTGGTCTCCATTTTCCTTATTATAAAATGTGTTCATTAATTTCCGCGACTGTAAAATATATAAAGTAAATATTAAATAAATGATTAAGTTAATCTTATAATAATATTATTTTTAATTGCTTTGTTGCCAGATGTTTAAAAAACATCTGGCAACAAAGCAAGCAAAAAACATTTATTAGTTTGCGCTTAGTTTGATCGTCTGCTTTTAATTTAAATTAGTTTGATCTATCGATATATACAGTGGGTGATCGGTTAACGAACATAATCCGTTCCAAGAAAATGTTCGTTATTCGAATTGTTCGTTAACCGATCATCGATTTACCATAGGATTTAATGGGAATTTGATTAATTCGTTCCGGAGACCCAAAAAAAAACTTGAATAAAAAATTATATAATTTTTATTTATGTTTATTTATATGTAATAACAATCATATATACATACATAGTCTTGCATTTTCATCTATTATGTTTATTTTCAGATAAAGAATCTGTCCAATATCGATTGCTTTTTTCTTTCCTTCAGGATTTTTCGGAAGTGATTAATAGCATTGTCGTGGTACAGTCTCCATGCCTATTGATCTTAACCTGATATGGGTGCCATACTAACACCAAAAATTGTAAAATCTCTCTCTCATCTTTAATAAATCTTTGATTTGTTTTACGTTGTCTCCGAGTTCATTTTAATCGGGAAAATGCAGACCTTGTTAACCTGGGCTACATCCGAGTTGGTGTGCTTTCGTTTTCTACTTTGTTTCATTACAAATTGGAAAAACACCACCAATGTGGGGATACCTGCTGAGCATTTAGTTGAGCATAGTGGAAATAGCCTTTATGCCCAGGGTGACCCTACTAGAAAAGGATTTCTGACTTGCATCGCCTATTCCACCCACACACACCCCTCCACCACTTTGAAGCAGCTTAGCAGGATTCAGGAGGGATTATTATTATTATTATTATTGTTATAGGATTTTAGTGTTTTTAATTTCTTTTATATCTTTTTATATACAGAGTAGAAGAAAATTCTGTATCCCTAAAATAATTTGATAATTAACATAGATTTCAAAAATCTGTTAATGCCAATGAATAGGAAGTCATGAGTGGGCTACCTGATAGTGATGGCACAATGGTAGCTTATCTTAACCAGAGCGTCGCATCTCATCGCATACCGCTGCCGACGATTGTAGCGACGGATTATTTGCTAACAGAAACGGCCGATATGTAGCCTGAGAGCGAAAACTTTTTTTTCGTCTGTGCCAGCGGGTTGCTGATCGGAGGTTTTTTTGGTACTTTTGGATTATCCCGTCGACCTCTCAAATTTCCAAAATAAACATTCTAAAGATTTAAGACTGTACAAATTATTAAAAGAGGTTAGTACTTATAGGCCCAAGCAGGCCGGATGGCCTGCGGTGGCCTATGGGGGGCAGCTAGGCAGGCCAGATGGCCTGCCGCTGCCTGCGTAGGCCTGGCGGTAGCCAGGCTGAGCAAACGAAGCCTTACTGGTACTTACTCGCAAAAATCTGTGAGAACTGATGTTCCAACACGAAAGGATCGTTGAAGCAAAACGAAATTAACGAAATTTCGGTTCACACATAGATTTTTGCGAGTAAGTACCAGTAAGGCTTCGTTTGCTCGGCCCGGATACCGCCAGGCATACGCAGGCAGCAGCAGGCCATCCGGCCTGCCTAGCTGCCCCCCCATAGGCCACCGCAGGCCATCTAGCCTGCTTGGGCCTATAAGTACTAACCTATAACCTCTTTTAGCAGCGGCAGGCCATCCGGCCTGCTTGGGCCTATAAGTACTAACCTATAACCTCTTTTAATAATTTGTACAGTCTTAAATCTTTAGAATGTTTATTTTGGAAATTTGAGAGGTCGACGGGATAATCCAAAAGTACCGTTTTTTCTGTTTTTGAGCGGTTTTTGTTTTTTCTTTTTTTGGTTTTTGGTCCATTACAAATATAGCGGATGTGGCCCCCTAATGTTCCTTTGGAACCGGCGTTTCCACGGAATTTTGACCGCCGAAAAACAGGCATGTCTAGCCCGTTTTGGAGCAGACAAATGCGGCCTTACCCCTAGGCCTGGCAAACTGACCGAGTCTGCCGTATTCGTATTTCATTCGCTTTGTGGATCAGAATGGTGGTCAGGGAGTCTGCACCCCTAGTTGCAGGCAATGATTAAGCCGAGATTATTCTCGCAGACCGCTGTAGTACCCTAGTAGGTGGAGCAGGAGAAAAGCTTTGGCTAAGTCTCAGAATGCGACATGAGACAAAGAAACCCTAAACTGGACCCCTCGCCTATTACGTCAGGGATGGAGATTCGGATACTATACGTTGAAGAAGACACATCTCTGCGTCACAAACGGAGATATATTTTGGATTGGGCCAAGAAGGCACCAATGTCATTTTTGTGGACGATGATCATAAGGATATAAAAAGTAAGTCCAGAACAACGACACTGTCGATTGTCCTGGGTCCAATCACATCTGCCCACTCCTCAAGGCCAGCACTCCATTGTCCAGCTGGGCACTTGCCCAGTCTCCAGCATCCAACTCACCTCCTACCAGTAAATAGTCTCCTCCGCCGAATTTCGGTGTTCTCCAAGTCCGCCTCTTTTACGAGATAAGTATTCCTTGTCTTCTATTCTTTCTCTGGAGGAAAAGATCGGGTGTTGCAAATCAGATGTCACTGTATTGTCATTTAGCACTAATATAGATTTAATTATTTCTGGGCCCGCTACCTTTCGGTCCGTGGCCTCTGGCTGCACGCGTTGCTTTCCTTAGCGGTGTGCCATGTGTAAACGCGTGTACGTGCTGTCCAATTATATAAAAATAAGCTATTCCTCGGGCCTTCGCAAACACGGCGCATCAGTAGGCGATGTTGGCACGCACAACGCGTGGCAGATGGAAACGCAGCTGGCGCCACCTGAAAAAGAGAAAGTGGCTCGTCATGTGCATTAGGCAATTGGCGACGTAGTCGAGAAATGCGCATGCGCTGTGGAAGCAGGCGCGTCGACGATCTAAATACGACTTCCGAAGAGCTTCTGGCAGAATGAATGCGTAGCGTGGTCTGTATGGAAGTGCCTATGGACCGAGAGGACCTGGCATCGAGTCCCGTGGAAGACAGAACTGAATTTATCAGACGACAAAAATCCGACTAGTAGGCTTCAAAGGAGGAGAAAGGGTCGGCCAGATTGGCCGCGTGGAAACACTTCGGCTTTCCACTCTGGAGGACCCGGGTTAATCCACTAGACGATCATCTGCCAAGTCGCGAATCTATGGGTCCAGGATTAGCAATCGGCCAGCCATATGCTCTGCGTGACGTTCGACTCTTCTAAAAGATCCTAAACCCAAAGTGGGATTACCATGCTAACAGAATGAATAACGGAAGGAGACTTAACAGTGCCCATCTGGCCGCATGGAAACGCTTCGGCTTTTCACTCTGGAGGACCCGGGTTCGAATCTTGGGTCAAACTTAACAGTGCCCATCAGGCCGCATGGAAACGCTTCGGCTTTTCACTCTGGAGGACCCGGCAGAGGCGAATCTTGGGTCCCACCCCTTGAAATTATTTATCATGGGGTCCGTGCCCGACCCGTCGATTCCCATCCTCCACAATCCGACTGATCCCTCTGCAGGGGTGGGCAGCCTGTGGAAGGGCTTGTTTCGCCCCGCCACTTAGTACTCTTACTGAGTGGAAAGTGGCGTCATCTGTTGACAAAAAAACTATCCCATATCCAGATTACATCGCAGAAATTGGTTAAAATTCAGAGAGATCGGCATTATCCAGTGGATATTCCTTTTGCTTAAATTTAAATCAGAGTACTCCCGTAGAAATTCATCGAAAAAGTCAACGGACTTGGTCTTCCCGAACAGAAATAATTTTGTCTTACTCCAAAATTGGCTATGCCCATATTAAGCAACCTCTGCTCTTATAAAATAATAAATATCTTACATTTTCTAGTTTAAATTTAAATCAGAGTACTCCGGTAGAAATTCATCGAAAAAGTCAACGGACTTGGTCTTCCCGAACGGAAATAATTTTGTCTTACTCCAAAATTTGCTATGCCCATATTAAGCAACCTCTGCTCTTATAAAATAATAAATATCTTACATTTTCAATCAAACTTCTGTTCTTTATCTGAAAATGCTTTCAATAGGAATTTTTATTTAATAATAATAATAATAAATAAAAATTGCCGATTGTCGCGGTTTTCATTATTATATCATTTATTGAAAAATTGCTATATATTTTTATTGAAAAATTATATAAAATTAATGAATCTGGCGAAAGTTGAGATTTTATATCGTTTTGAAATATGTAATTAAAAGATTTAATAGAGTTTATGAAATTCCTTCAATAAATAAATAAAATATATCTGTATGAGTTTTTCTCTTAATTAAATTAAAACTTATATTTGATTTAAAAATTACAAATCAGTAGAAAATGTATCATTATTTTTAAGCCCCTTTCCACTCTATCAAACTGCTAATGGGCAAAGTAGTTGCAACCACGGGCTACACCCACACTATGATCCTCACCCATGCAAGGGAATTGAGGTGAAGGACGGGAACTGCCGGCCGGGACCGGAATTTCGAGAAAACTTTTCGAATATTTTCAGATGCCGGACCCAAGTCCTCTGCGTGACATGCCAATACATTATCACATGGCCATCCGATGGTCAACAGGAAATTTATAAATAATTAATGAATATTCGAGCGAATTATTTGCTTTAACATTTTTCATAATGAAATGTATGGCAATATTCATTCAATATCGGCCAGATTGGCCGCGTCGAAACGCTTCGGCTTTCCAATCTGGAGGACCCAGGTTCGAGACTCAGATCCCACTCCTTGAAAATAATCATCATGGGGTCCGGGCCCGGCCCGTCGATCCCCGTCCTCCACAATCTGGCAGACCCCTCAGCAGGAGTGGGCAGCCTGTTAAAAACAGTTTTTATAATGAAATAAAACTTTTAATATTTTAATGAAATGAAACCAGTATGTTTTATACAGTTTTATACAATCGTTGGTTTTATACAGATTGGCTATGTGGAAACGCTTGGGCTTTTCACTCTGGAAGACCCGGGATCGAATCTCGAGTTTCACTCCTTGAAAAATTTTTCATGGGGTCAGAGACCAGTCGACCGAAGCTCGTTTTCCATATTCCGTCTGACCTCCTAGGGTAGGCCGGAATATGGAACGCTTCAAAACACTTCGGGTTCCACTCTGGAGAACCCGGAATCGAGTCTTGGGTCCCATTCCTTGAAAATGTTTATCATGGAGTCCGGGCTCGGTCCGTTGATTCCAGTCCTCCACAATTCGACTGACCTCTCCGCAGGGGTGGGCAGTCTGTGGAAGGGCCATCGATGAGTTGTTCACATTTATTATTTATTTCAACTTTTTATATATATAGTCGATTCCGTTAAATTCGGACACAATTGGGACTAATCCATTTTGGCCCAATTAAGCGGCTACCCCAATTAAACGAACTATTAATAAATTCTAAAATAAAATATAAAATACGAAGTTAAATAAATAGGCAAAAAATAATAATTAGATACCTATTTTAATGCTATTTTATTAAACCAAAATACAGAAAATATTTGTATTATAAATAATGAAGAAAAAATAATATATACATGATAAAATTTACAATTTCAAATTTTAATTCTGCAAAAATGAATCAAGTGTAGTCTGTCTTTTGATTTTGGTATACCAGTTATATAGGCAAGTCTACGATAGCTTATATTAAATGGCTATTTTTTTATTTTTATCCAGCAAAGCAATTTTACTTGAAAGTGTGAAAGAAAATCATTACTTGGCATCTTGACAAAGATTTAAAAATTTTAAATAAAATCGACACTGTAAATTAATATCGCTAAGTACCATAGATTTCTATAAATAGATAGCTTGCTTATTGTTCAAAAGTGATGCGGTAAATGGTGGGGTACTTACACGAATGTACAGTCGCGCAAGAAAGTAAATCGCCACCCTTACGCCGATCGGATTAGTGGTGACGTCATGGAGTGAATTAAGACTCTAGATAAGGGGTACACTCATCGGCCGCCATTTTTGGTTAATAGTTGCTGTATAGACCAGGACTGTACATCGATGGTCTGTCGCATTTGCATTATGGATATTCGTAAGGAAAAGAGGCCAATTTCTCGCAAAACATTCAATAATGAAACTCCTGAATTAACTTATTATCCAGCTATTGCACAGAATGACTTTTTCCTTTTTCCAAAATTAAAATAATTTTTCAAAGAAAGAAAATTTGACATTAGAAATCATTCAGAAGAAAACGACGAAAATTTTAATATCTCTAAAATGTATAATCATTTTAAAACCATGTTTTGAAAAATGGAAAAAGAAATATAGAAGCTCTTATTTTGAAGAATATTAAAGGTATTTTCATTATTTTTTATTATTTTGTCTTGATTTTTTGGCAAGTCCCGCAAATAACATCTTATGTCATCTTTCCGTTTGGAAAATATCTTGATGGAATCTTTCGCCATGTTCATCTGAAACGGGTTCCATGTTTATGGGGAAAAATGCAAATGGGAATACAGGAAATGAAGGTTTTGAAGAAAATGAATTCAGGAAAAATTTTAAAAAATATATACACAATGCTACACCTTATAGCGTTGTATGACGAAATTAACGTCTGTACAATTTCGTTGTAATTTTTTGACTTTACACTGCCTAGAAAGTTCTTGCAGATATTTTCATACACCTCACAATTTTCTTTTTTTTTTAGTAACATTAAATTTTGTAATAAAATAATTTCTTCGAATAGTTGTTTAATTTGAGGATCAACGAAAATTCCTTCTTTTATTTTGGGAAATTTTTGTCTTAAATAAATAATCTCTTCGCTTTCTTTATTCATTGCTTTTACAAATATTTTTATCAAAATAAAACAAGATATACAATAGAAATAAACAGATTTTTGACTTCTGCCCTGGTATTGTGCCTGAATAGAAGGACCATTTTCTTTTTTTCTGTAGTGGCATTCTCTCTCTCTGTTGTTTCATTCATATAAAAAGCAGTAGAATTTAGTGTATCCGCCTTGCATCCCAGTTAGCACTGATCTAATTTTTAGATTTAAACATATATTAACGTTCTTCATAGCATTTTTTTTTTTAACTGTAAGAGTGATATAAACATTTTTTCACATATTCGACTTTTTAAACATATTCCTAACGTAATTCTATCAAAATTTACAGGGAAGAAATTGATTCGACATTTTTTTTTTTTTTAACTGTAAGAGTGATATAAACATTTTTTTCACATATTCGAGTTTTTAAACATATTCCTAACGTAATTCTATCAAAATTTACAGGGAAGAAATTGATTCGACTAGTATAATCTAATAAAATAAAAAATAAAATATAATACTGGAAAAATTTGCATGATCTTTTTTAGCTTTTTCTTAAAAATGAAATTAAAGACAAGTGCTAAAATAAAGTTTATAATAGTTGATGATATTATTATTATTTAATATCTTGAAATTTAAACGTTAACAAATAAAATCTATGATTTTTTTTTTTTAAATAATTTTGTACAAAAAATAAAAAAATTATTCGAGGATAATATAAAATAAATTGGATAAGATTAAATAATGGGGAAAAATTGAAATTCTAAAAATAAACATAAGTAAAAAATACATTAATGAAGTTTCTTCTTGGATGACCTTTTTCAAAATCTAATAAATCACGAATTCTTTCTATTCTGTCATAAGTTGCCGAAACCAAATTATTTTCTGCAAACTTTTAAAGAGTTAAAAGTTACCAGAGAACAAAATTTAATCGGGTATTATTTTATTTCATATTTTGTAACTGAATGCCGACGTTTGTACTTACTGAACCATTGTAAACATTAATGAAAAGAGATAAAAAGATATAATCAGTCATAAACCGAAAAGATCTTGTAAAGCATTAAAGAAAAGAAAAAACATAAACGAAAAAGAGAATTTTGCAATAAATACTATACATATATCAATAATTTTTCTTTAATTTTATTGACAAAACATTACAAATATATTTATATTTAAGCGAACTAAACTGACTGGTGAGTTAATTAAGTAAAAAATCATTTGCATTCTATTAGTATTAAAATTATTCTAAAAATCTATTCATACATTTGATGTTCGTTAAGTAACTATTAAAATTTCACCAAACTTTTAATATTTTCAAGATTTTAATTGCTATGTCTTTTAGATTATAAGCAAATTAATATAAGTTTTCAATAACATAAAAATAAAAATAGTTCTTTTTCTCTTTAGCATCTGGTTTTGGAGTACTACGAAATGATAATGATGCAAACTGCACATATGAAGGAGACAATAACGTTCTTCTACAGCAAGTTAGTAATTATTTGCTGAACATAAAAAAGAAGAAAGATACAGGTTTTGTTTATTTTAATTAAGTATTATAATATTACTGTAATATTAATATAGTGTGTATAGTTAAGATAGTTAAATCATCGCGAGGAAACATAATAGCTCTACCTGGAAACTAGAATCGAATTTCATTCAACAGATTTTTTAGGATGTCTGGGCCAGTTCCTTCATATTTTTCTAGTTGACCGCATTGGGACAATTCTGATCCTACATATCCAAATGTTTTCAGGAAGGATCTTGACCCGGCCGTTGAACCTAATCCTTCACCTGATATGGGCGGCCCATAGTAAATAGGGGAATACATCGCCATTTAGTTCAGGAAGGATCTTGACCCGGCCCGTTGAACCCAATCCTTCACCTGATATGGGCGGCCCATAGTAAATAGGGGAATACATCGCCATTTAGTTAGAAAAATTGGAAATTCTGATTAGAAGGTGACATAAAACAAAAGAGAAATTATTTCCATCCTGATATGTTGGCTGACTCCACAACGAATGAATGTAGGCGGCATGTGATGAGTTAAATCATTGTTGATGTTTTTCTCAACGTTCTCTTCGGATTCTAATCACGCAAAACCGATATCATATAAGCGTCATACGTGATCGTGGCTGAATTCATCACTTTTTTTCGGATTTTTATGCGTAAAGCAGTATTCAAATTTTATGACTAACTTGTGAATACAGTACAGTACCCTATTTCCTAATTTGCATCGCAGATGATAACTTTAGAATTTTTATCAAATCTCTCATGAATGAAACTTTTCACATATCTCTGAGAGATTGGATATTTTCTTTAAACGCATATCTCAGCTACTAGAAATATATATTTAAAAGATTTATAAAGTTTCATCGAATGGTTTTGGAGATATTTCTATTTGAAAATGTGACACGAAAACCATAAGCAAATTATTATATACAGTACATTGCTATAAATTACACGTTTACACACTTAAGTGAGGAATAATTATCGATTTGTTCAACAGAAACTTTTCAAATACACAACTGGGACGTTATCTAAATGCAATTTATTATCTTAAATTTTTGCCGATAACAGTTCCATAAATTGATAAATTGTATTTAAGTAATCTGCCAGTTGTTCTATTTGAAGTGTTTCGATTGTTCTTAAAAACGCAAAAAGAATGACGTCATGATTTATGAAAATGTCTTCCTTGATAATTTTTCTTTTTCTTGTTGTCAACTTATAAAAATAAATTTTATTCATTTTAAAATAATTTTTGTTTCCTATTCAATATTTAGATCTACTTTACATTTTTAATTGTTTATGATTTTATTATAATAATTACTATATTAATATTATATAATTTTTATGATTTATTTAACTTAGTTAATATTCTGTTTAAAACATAATTTTCTTGGATTTGTTACTGTTTAACTAAAATTTAAAACAAATTTAATATTATTATTATTAATTACATTTTTAGAAGGTTTTAAACCTCCACCCTCCAGTACTATAAATTTTTTAAATCGTTACGAAATAATTTTGAAAGAAAAACTGAATGTTCAGAAAGTGGATGATTTAATAAATATGGAAGGTAATCTAAGAATTACTAAAATTATTTTTAATAATTTTAAATTCAGAAATAAAATAATAATTACATTTTATCAGTTATATTGCAGATATATTCATGGTTATTAAGCAAGCTACTTGAAAGAAGTTCGAAAAAATTTAACTCGTATTTATCTCATGAAAAATCGACTTTTTATGCACGTAATAACTCGCAGATATATTATTGTCATTCACTATCCAAAGTATATATAGAGGTATGATACTTTTGTAAAATCTTATATATTTTTTTCCCATTGTTTTTTTTTTCTTTCCATAAATCGCGGCACACTTTTGATTATATAAAAAATTTTGGCAAAACATTTAAAACAAAAATAACGTAAAGACGAATTTTCGCGAAACATCAGCTGAGAACTACTGTTCTAAACTTAAGCTAAAACCGTCATACTTGACAAAGTTCTTACTTGATCCGTTAAATAATAATTTTTTTTTTCGAATAAATATTTTTAAAAATATTGAATAATTCAGTTATTGATAAAATTTTATAGATTATTCGATAAATGGCACGGTATTCAAATTCTTGGCTTTCTAATCACTCGCCATTTCCAGTTTGCTAATGATGTCTAATAATTATATTTGTACTCGTATATCAAGAGTTAGATGAATAGATGTAAGTGGATATCTGAAATTTCCGTCTTCCATTCAATGACGTTAGTTGAAATAGCTCTGTTAGAAAATTATGTACACTATATAGGTAATCCAATAAATTTTCTAATGAATGCAAATGCTTGTCACGACATCAACTATTGTGAAGCGAAAAATAGGCAATTCTATAATCTAACCATTGTATACTATAACAAATATCATTCAGAACGAGCAACATTTAATACCAGTCGCGATTCAATTAGATTCATAATAATTTAACATTTTAATAAATATGACGTTTGAAATAATAACAAGTGAAATCAATGCATGATATAATTTTCCAATCAAAGAAATCTTTGCTGAGAACAATTCAGCGACTATTGGCAATTGTTCTCAGCAAGATTCAATGATCAAAATGCACAGTATTATAAATATTATATGAATCTCAATATTACTAAAAAAAAACTTTTGTCAAATTGGAGAGCAAAAAGACACACACGAATTCATTAATCTTCTGAAAGTAATGAGTCAAATTAAAGAACAACGGCTGATAGACGAAAACAGCATATTAATAATTAAAAGCAGATTTTTCCAAAATAATTTTTTTTTTTTTAAATTATGAATACAAATCTTTGTATTATTTATCAACAAATGACATTTTCCACTCAATATTATGGCGGACGAAAATAAGCCGTTCCACAGGTTATCCATAACTCTGAAGGGGTTAGTCGGATTGTGGAGGACAGGGATCGATGACCGGGCATGGACTCCATGATAAATATTTCTAGTAGGACCCGAAAATTGAACACAAGTCCTCCAGAAAGCCGAAGCATTTCCACTTAGCCAATCTGGACTAATCTATAGTAGTAACTTCGAATTTTATCATTTTATTTTTATTTTTATGCCCTTTTCCAATCAGGGAGATTATTAAGGGGCGGAATTTTATAGTGGTAAGATAACTCAACCAATTCAATACTTTTAAGAATTGAAATATTTTATATATAAAGGTGTTTAAATTAAAATTATTATTATTATTATATATTTTTAAATACTGTACATTAAAATCTCTTTATTCGATATCAGTTAATTAAAAATAAACTACTGTATAGTCTCCACAAAGTATTCAATCTTTAATAATCATTATATAAGGATAATTTTAAATATGGTTAATTAAACATTTTAGCTTAGCAGTGGTCTAAAATCTGTACTATTTTGTGATAAATTGATTGGGAAAGTACTTGCAGATTAGGATAAAAGTTACTTCAAATGTCTACTAAGTTAGTGGTAAGAAAATAATCAAATAATATCGCGATTTGAGTAGATTTTTTTTTCAAATACAGAACATTATTTATTTCGTTGATCCTCTTCCAAAAGTGAAGATTCCTCAAAAATCTACTCAAATACAGAACATTATTTATTTCGTTGATCCTCTTCCAAAAGTGAAGATTCCTCAAACTAATATTATGTTGTATGCAAGCATAAAATTTCTCACAAAGTCATGATTTAATGTATTTTGATTCAATACATCTTTGAAGGATGGGAAAGCAGCTCCATTTCTTTGTTTGATAATTCTATCTCGTTCAAATACTGTACTCATTTGTTAGTTGATAAACCAGTCAAAACTAGCATATATTCTGAAAGAATTATCGTGATTACGGTAGACTAGGCCTACTTCAAATTTTGGTGATAATTCAAAAATTTGATTTTTGTGTATTATCCTTGGAACTATACTCATTTGTTAGTTGATAAACAGTCAAAACTAGCATATATTCTGAAAGAATTATCGTGATTATGGTAGACTAGACCTACTTCAAATTTTGGTGATAATTCAAAAATTTGATTTTTGTGTATTATCCTTGGAACCAAGATTGTAGAGATAAAAGTGAACAAAGAAAATTATCACAGCATATAAATATTGTGATTATTATTATTTAGGATCTTATCTTGATATGATGTTTGACTGTACTGTATACACAGTACATAAAATGAACGCGATTATTTTGGAAAACCGACTTTCTAGAATTAGGTCTTACTTGGGAAGTTTGGAATATTTTTAGAAAAATAAATTTCAGAAAAAGTTTCTTTACAAATATATGATGATAGTTTTATTAGTTTTATATATTATATGTAGAAGTATGTTATAATGAATTTAAAAATATATACAGTAGAAGTCGGATATAAGGGATAAACGCGTCCGGTCCCGGCGAAAAACCTGTTTTGTTTGTATTTTTCGTCGGATATAATAGAAAATTCGGCTATGAGGTAAATAATTTTTCATTTTTCTGTACTCTTCCTTGTGATGACCTACTTTTCATCCTGCTTTACCTCGGCCGGCCATCAGCGTAATTTATTTAAAATAAAAACATTATAAAAAGCCAATTTGTTGCTTTTTTCTCTCTCTATTCCCCGATCGCAAAATTTTTTGTCATTATTAATAATTTAAAAATTAATGAATACAATTAAATGAAAATTGTAGTTCCTCTAAAAAGACAAAATCTGCATGTGGCGCTGTACCCTAAAAATGGCGCTATCTAATAAGTTGTTGTTATAAGTTCGTAGAAGTTTTAGAGTTATACTACAGTAATCCAAGAAGAAGAAGAGTTATACTCCAAGTTTATGAGATTAAATGACAGGATTTCCGCTCATATATGAGCAGGTAATATCTAGTATTAATTATTTTCCCATAATATGCGAAATAATTAATACAAGATCCATAACCGGTAATCGAATAATTACACAACTCAAGTAACCAATATTAAAACCGAAATAAATTTGTTGCGCATTCGGATATAAGGGACAAAAAGTGTAGGTCTCCTGGATTCCCTTATAACCGGCTTCGACTGTATATTGTGATTTTTCTAATTAAATTCTTTGAAAAAAATCGTATACCCATATTCGTATACCCCAGTAATTATAAGTTCGATTTTTGGTTATTTCGAATTAACGAGAGTAAGTAGTTATTTTTAATAACTGATATGAAGCTAAAAAATGATACGTCTTTCAAAATGAATCAAACTTTTTTCATCTGAAATATTTTCTTTACTTTTGCTATTAGTGAAAAAAAGTTCTTAGAATTTACGTAGTATTAAAGGCTATATATATAAAAAAAAAGTGATAAACTTTTTGTATAGCTAATCACTTCCGAGATATCAAGATCATTTTGAATGATTTAAATCGCATTATATATTTTATTGTTATTACCATATAAGAAAAGTGGAACGAATGCATTATAATCAGTTTTTATGATATTTATCCCTGAAACCATGCAACTTTTGTATACTTTTTCAATATCATCAAAAATAAAGATATTTCAAATAGCAAAAAGATATTCCTCTCTATATAAAAAAAAGATGCGCGTATATGTAAAAACGGTGGGCACAGTATTAATTTCAGAGTTGATTCCTAAGAATAAAAAATTAAATTATTGTAATTTTTTGATTGTAAGTTAGTTTTTAACAGCTTTAAAGTTTTATGACGCAATATCCGATTTTATGACTTCCATTTATTTGATATTTCAATTCACATAAGCTGAGGAGTTAATAATATTAATTTGTTATTGTTTTTCTTAGAAAAGTATTATCATTTTCTTGTTACAATCAAACCCCGATAAGACGCCCCCCGTTAACCCGCCACCCTCGCTAACCGCCAAGAAATTTGGCGGAACAGATCTTCCCTATGTTAATGGAATAGGCAAACCTCGATAAGACGCCATCCGCTAGTAGAAACATCTAAACAAATATTCTTTTTGGTATTGTATTTGTTCCCTGGCGGATTAACGAGGACAGATGAATGCAAAGGATCATAATACCAAATACCGTGATGTGAGTCACCTCGTTAATCCGTCCCTACTCACATCCCGAAGTTCATCACTACTGCATATATTAAAAGCTCTTTGGATTCATTTGTAACCAGGGGTAGAAAAGATGGAGTTAACGGTTAATCGTGTCTCTCTTTAAGCCTGGAAAATTTAAGGCCCTGGTCCTAGAAAATTTAAGATCTAAGAACCAGGTCGTTTCCATAGCGAATAGTCAAGTGATGCGAAGTCTTGTTAATGTTTCACCATGCCGCAACGCTCGCGAAAGACTCTTCTGTTATTTGAAACGCGCCAGCCATTCATTGCTGTAAAGTACGCACTTTTTTAGAAATGTTAACTTTGGATGTTAAATATAAATGTAATGTATTTTATTAAATTTAATAAATTCGGAGTTTATTTTCATTTCTATACCATACGTGTTTTCGATAAATCGCCAAACTCATCCCCAAACGGATGGCAGTGTCTTATCGGGGTTTGACTATATAATGGTTAATCAGTTTCCGGTAGATGAAAATTTATATAAATATTATTTCTGCAAATAAAAACATGATTAATTTAAGAAAAACAATGGTAAATTGATATTGCTAAACATCAGATTATGTAAATTGAAACAATAGTAATAGAATTTGATTAATATTTCGATCTAATATTTCAGTCAGAAATAAAAAAATTAGATACTTTAAAATGCCTTTTCTTTAAAAAAAAAACTAACTGCAGTTTAGTCGATTTTTAAAAGCGATGCCTATCCTTTTGGTTATATCTTATATTTATATATTCGATATACATATAAAATGCAATGTCTGTCCATACCGCATAGGCTCCCACACCGTTCGACTTATCAGGACCAAACTTTGTAGGGTGATTTTGTGAGTAACACAAGGTACCAAAAATCAAAATAGCCCCAGGAAATGGGCCCTATTGGATTCGTTCTTTTATTTTCCACATAGGTTGCCACACCGTTTGATCTATGGGGACCAAACTTTGCAGGATGACTTTCCCAGCAGATAACATAAAGTATCTGGATCAAAATCACCTCAGGGAAGGGGGGTATTTTCGGGTCGTAATTTAAAATACGTGTTTAAATCTTTCAGTTTGTTCTGACTGTTGTCGACGTCGCAAAGCATGAGATGAAAATGATATCATGGTCGTACAAGCATGATGTAACAATAACTGACGTCGAAAAAGTTCATACGAACTTGACGTCAATATACTGTGCAATGACACTACAACAGTTCTGACGTATAGAATAGCGACAGATGACGTTATAAAACATCAGTGTGTGTGACGTCGCAATGAGTGCCGTCCCAAATGTTCTAACATACAACGTAACAATAGATCAGCATTTCCCAAACTTTTTCTATGACGGAACACTTCAAAATCCTGAAATTTTTAGGGAACACTTTATTTTATAGTATAGGTAGATATTAATAATAATAAATAAATTAGGAAAAACAAACATTTTTTATCAAATTATAATTATGTAAAATAAACTAGCAACTCCAGTTTCAGCTTGGCACAGTATTTTAATTAAATCATATAAGACTCATATTAATTTTTATAATTTTTTATGGAGCATAGTTTAGGAATCGCTGCAATAGATGTCGTCCCAGAAAAGGGGATGAACACTGGTGGGATGATGTCTCATCAGTATTTGACGTCATTATAATCAACAACGGATAACATTCACGTAACGTCAGTGTGTGAAGACAACAGTTCCGACATATGACACCACAATGACAATTTTTTCAACTTTGAATACAGATAGAATATCATTTGTAACTATCAAAAAAATCTCGCAAACCAGAAACTAATATCTTTCTATAAATGATGAACTAGAATTTCTCAGGCAAACCTGGGAATTTCTGGCAGTACTTATAAATAATTAGCTTGATCCACCAGCTAGATATTTATAAATACTGCGATAAGCAAGATTATCAGTTAAAATGAAAGCCAGGAAAAAGAATATTTCTCAGATGTTTCAGATTTCTAATATAATGTAGTAGTAGTAGAAAACGGAGGAGCCTACCCAACCCAAGCACCGCGACCACCAATGGTTTATTGTGCACCCCCTATCAAATCATCCCAGAAGAAGTTCCGTCTTTAAAACAAACGACAGTATTTTCCTCAATGGGACAGTAGCAAGATCCGCCGGAACAAGAAAATACATCCCCAAAAAATCACGCCTAAGCCATGAAAGGGCCACACATTCACACAAAATGTGATGAAGAGTTTCCTCCTCATACTGACATCTTCTACAAATAGGGCTATCAACAAGCCCAATCAAATGAAGATGTCTTCTAAGATGACAGTGCCCTGTAAGAAACCCTGTAACAATCCTAACTTCAGATTTATTCAGAGAAAGCACTCTTTAGTTCACTGAACAGAGCAACCCAAAATGAGAGCCTTCGCATGCCTAAGACTCTAATATAATGTAGTTACATCAGTATATATTTCTTCTGTGTCTGATTTTATCAAATTTAATAGAAATTAGTCTAATGGAAGTCGAGATATTCCATGTGACCATATTTCACTAATGCCCATTTCAAATTAAAAACATTACTACTTAATAGTATTATTTTATAAGTTGTCAAGGAAGATGTTAATGAATAAAAATTATGGAATAATTTTATTTATTTAACCAAATAGTATGGCAACAGAAAATTCACAAAAATCTTTAATAGGTACTTAAAAAGTAAATTTTATTTTTAAACTTAAATTTATTCTCAAAGAACATTTTAAAATATTGCAACAATTTTATTTTTAGCATTCCATGCTAGAATCTTTTCATAAATTTATAAAAAGTATAGATGATGATAGCATATCCAGAATTCTTCAAAAATTGGGCTGTTTATATGGCTTATGGAGATTACAGAATTATATAGGCATATTATATGAAGGTAAGCATTTTATTATAAATTGCATTATAGTCTAATTCCCAAGAATGGGAAATGAAGTAAATTACATAAGTATAAAGGATGTAAGTTCTCTTATATTCAAGTATTTGGGAACTTAATATACAATATACAAATATGCTTATTTATGGTGAAATATTTATTAATAATTTTTAGTGTATTTTCTGAAGAAAATGAATCTTATAAGATCACACCATGTCTATAAGCAGGTGTGTACGTCCTCCCACTAACAACTTTTGAATAATGAGACTTAATAAATATCCTTTTAATAACTTAATACTGTATTTTTGTGAAACTTGGTATTTTGTTTTTCTATTAAAACTATCCTAGGAACTGTATCACTTATCCTTATAGCTTTGACAAATTAAAAATGGAAAAAGTTTAAACTTTTGAGATAATCTCTTAATATATTCTGAATTATTTATTGGATTTTCATGAAATTTAGCATGCTGATTCTGTCATTGAAGATGATCTTGACCACTGCTTTAAATACAATTATTTAAAAATAATATGTTCAATCTTTTCTTTCTAATAATTTTTGAATTATCGTTTTTGATTATTACAAAATTTAACAGTGGACAATAACAGTTTTTAGGCCATTAAAACCAAGTTAGAAATAAAATTGATTAACTCTGTATATTCATCCATTTAAAAATGGCAGATATTTAATCTTCTGAGGTTACCATATAGTAAAAAGTCAAGATTTTTTATCATCATTTTTTATCACAGGATGGCAATAAGCATTAAAAAGGAATAACATATGGTTTATCTACATTGCTCCAATAGCTTTTAGAAAAGAATATATTTGTTATCTTAAGTTTCCATTATAAACACACCAATCAGAACATGTATTATTATATAATCCAATGACAGGTAAACTTTAGCAGAAAAGATCCATATTATATCAATGAAATATAGTCTGGAGAATTTTTAAAATTATAAAGCATGTTTTCTTATTTCTTTAATAATTATAAAGAAAATATATATAAATATATTATTTAAGAAATTAGTAATTAATGACTTTTATGAAATTCTTCACATTCTTTAATCATCTTTTCAAAATCCATATTGAATTCTGTTATGTTTATTCTTAATATTGCTTCCAAATGTTCATTAAAGATATGTATTCTCAAGAAAAATCAGTTTATAATTGAATACAAAAAAATCGTTTTGCTTTTATTTATCAGTAAAATTTTCAGCATTAATGGGCCATATGAAATAATTACAAGGGCTGCAGTTTGTCCACTGTTGATATAATCTATGATTAGAACATAGCCTACAAGTTGTATGCTATGTTTGTTTATATAATATTAAGATTCAGAAAACATTTCTTTTTTGGCAGTTTGCTGTTGATCTACAACTAATGGCATAGAGACTGGCATTGTTTTATATATCACTGCTTTGAGAAATGCTGATTAGAGTATCTTCTTTCTTCTACTAGTGATCTGTGATTTTTCTTTTCGCAGATTCTTCTCTCCCCTTCTTTATGCTATTCTATATAATCTCATCAGTTTTTTTCATTATTCAATGGCTCCAGCTTGTGAGTGAACCATCTCTCTCTTTCAATATATATTCCCATTACCTTTGGATGTTGGTTTGAAATATGTTACCTAATCAGACAAGTAATACTATTGGTGACAGCACTTTTAGACCCATCACAGGCTGGCCAACATCATCAATGTAATTATGCAAATTCCCATTGCTTATTTGACTGCCGATTCCAAAAATGTACGAATACAATTGTGGCATGACTGCTTTGACCACTCTGGATGACAGTACTAGTAACAGAAGTCTCAGTAAGAGTTAAACTCCTAATATCCTTTCTCAAAAGTTTTTGGCATATGCAAACACTTCAGTACCTTAAAATGTGCATTTAAAAAAGGAAAAGATGATTTTATATTAAATCATCTTTTCCTTTTATAAATGCACATTTTAAGGCACTGCAGTGTTTGCGTATGCCAAAAACTTTTGAGAAAGGATATTAGGAGTTTAACTCT